>JASANE010027476.1:0-15102 GCA_030248225.1 Trileptium ribeirensis
TGCCTATTCCTACATCTAGATGGCTTATAGCCAGACTGTAATATATGTATTGTTTATGAAGCCTGAGGTTGAGATATATCATTGAACACATTTGATATATGTTAGTTTTACAATAAAAGTATTATTCGCTGAAATATGATCAGACGGCAAAATCGTTACATTTCGGCTACTGGCAATTACATCAAAAAGTTTCTGCAGTAATGGATTCACGTTTTGACTGGGGACTTAAACGACTTAAAAAGGGCTTTTGCCGGCCTGTTAACGCACAATAACATAACCGCTTCCGGCTCAAATTGACTTTTCCCGGCTGTTGTCAAACTAGTACTGCAAGACCCATTTTTCGTCCTAACAACCAATAAACTCATTATCCTCAAACTTTGAAATTCTAGTTTGCGATTTTTTTAACTTTGGCTCATAGCTCAAATACGGTTGCCCCTCTGATTAAAAAATACATTTATTTCTTGCTACCATTTGATATGAAGCCTCTGAAAATAGTTTTGAACATAAAGTTTCGGCTAAAACCTAAATAGTGATGGCGATCTTCTTTTCGAATCGATGCGTTTGACAACGGTTATAGTCTATAGAATGTTGGGCACCCAAAACGGTCATAAACAGAAAATTTCCAGTTCGCATCGGTCTGAGGGAATTTTGGTGAAAAAAAAATGTTCAAGAAAGTGCAAACACAACGATAAGTGCATAACTACATTCTAGGTATAAATCCATTAAAAATCGCGGAAATCCTTGAATCTAACAACTAGAGATACGAGTTCCACATACCAAAAAAATAATTTTCTGCTTAATTGTATGATGATGTAAAAAAACTCTGCTGACCACTCTTGCTCCGTTTCCACAATTATTCCAAGTATCTATTTTCAAATTTTCATTAATGCTACTTTTAGCAGACTACTTCTTTAAAATTCTAGCAAAATATTTCTGAATTCTTAATAAAAAGCATTTCCTTGAAATTTGACAGAACAATGAACCAAAAAAATTTTATTGAAACTTTTGGAGAACTTCTCTGTGGTATTAAAAGCAGAGTTTTCATAAAAAGAATTCAAATAAGTATTCTTCGAAAAATTTCACTGAAGATTATATTTGAGCGTAAGGGTTTCGATAGCGGATGGTGAAGAACAACTGCCAAGTCTTTTGGACACTTGGCTCACTGAAAAACTGTACAGTAGTGTCTCGCCGAGGGCGCCAATTATACTGACCCATCTTGTTATTTTGACAACCCCTTTGGAGCTTGTAACATGCAACTACCGAGACGCAGACCTGCTTCATACGGGTAGACCCCGGCCTACCGACTGGTTCAAGAATTTTGTACCCTTAGGCCAAAACTCAGCGGATACCAATACCCCCCCACGACTTGCACAAAATTCGTTAAAATAAACTAAATTGCCAAAACGCTCCGCATAATTGCATAAACGCTACAGTACGCTAAAAATTTTAGCCTAAAAAAAAAATTACCAACTACCGTGTAGTAATTGTGCTTTAACTACTTAAAAACAAATAAGCCAAAAAAACTAAACTTTAAAACATGAGGCCTAGCTATGTAATAAAATCCAATATTAGCCGCCAGAAGATATTTAAATACTTTGCTTTTTTTTTTGCTAAGCGTACACACACGGGAAATATTTCCCAATCTGAAAGACGTCCTGCACTTTTTGCAAAAAAATACGATAGAATGTTAAACTGTTTGGTAGCAGAAATCCGCAACAAATGCAATAATTAAATTATTGATAGTGTCACTTTTCTGAAACCGGGGGACATGATAGAACTGTTAAAATTTTACTGCAACATCTATAATTCCCCAGCGGATTGACTGGTTGAAATCGAAATTTTTTCATTGTAATGCTTCCGTTTAACAAATTTCTTTTTTAGAGCCAAATTAATAATTAAATTTAGTTATTATAGCTTAAAAACTGGAAAATTCGAAATTCAAAACCACCATTTTCAATCAAAAAGAAAGCTAAATGTTTAAGTATATTTTTTATTTAAGTATATTATATAAAATTTTGGCGTTTTATATAAATGACACAATTTATGCTTCAACTTTCACAGCGTATAGGTCCTAACATAGGCTAACAATCCTATGAATGCCCGTCTAATATAACTTTAAAAGAATCAATGGCATAGTTAAAATGAATTTGTATGTATTTCGCAGAATGTTGAACAATCTTTTGCAGCAGCGGCAGATTCCCCCCCAACTCCTGGATCTTTTGACTGCAAACGTCTTACACTAGCCACTACTCCATTTAATCGATGTTGCTCGATTCCTAGTGGAATCTTACAAGGCGAGCGAATAACAACTTAAGTCTTACGACCAACTGGTTTAGCGCAAGCTTAACAATGTACGATGATTTCCGATTGTGGTGACATTGATTCGGCTCGGAAGCGTAGACAAATACCGAGCGGCGAAGAGGTACAAACGAGAATTGCGTATAATAATCGCGCATAATATTTAGTGGTCCAAGTTGAGGTTACTCTCGGAGTAGTTATTTTTTTAAGTTATAATTAAATTATTTACATGCAGTACAGCACAGGATATTTCATAACAATATCATTTTGACATGGTAACCCACGTGTCAGTTATGTTAATTTTGCAAAAGTAATATTAATCGAATTAAATTGCCAATTAAATTATTGTCAAACATTAAACAAAATCAGGCAACCTTTTTGTTATTTGGATGATGCTAAAAAGATTGTTACTTGAAAAGCATTAACTTTACAATGATAATTATTACTGGTCGTCGAAATTTTAAACTTTTCTATTTTTCTTAAATTATTCATTCGTATATGTTATATTCCATATTATTTATTATATATCTACTGTAGTTGTTTTTTCAGCATTTTTCAATTTCCAAAACTTATGATCAAAAAGTATAAATAAGTAATAAAATATTTCGGACATAAACGTTGAGTATTCAACTAAAAACCCCTTTAATAACAACGAACAACAACGCGGTTTTTGTTGATTTAATTTACTCACCGGTTACTTTTATTGATTGTCGCATACTTTAAGAAAGAAAATCGAATCAGAGTTTGAAAAAAACGTTGGACAAATTGCTAATTTTATATAAAATTAACATCATTGCATAATTACAATTTTACTAATACAAAACTCAACCACACATCGTTTCGATCACGTTTCTTGGGCTGGTAATTCTTCAGGTCATTCGTTCGTTCGTTCAAACTCGGCAGCACTGAATAATCGTTCTTATTATTACTCCTTTTTCATGATGACACAGATTTTTTTGCGTAAAGTAAATATAAAAATAATTAATTACATTCGTAAGTATATTTAGGAAGATTGCAAAAAATATCTTCTGTAAAATGAAGACAACACGTATATTCTGTCGTTTTGGAGAACACCGCTTATCTTCATACTTCACCTAGATTTTACTAGAACTGGTTAAAATAGTTTTTGTAGAAACGGGGTGAAGAATGAATATAACCAATTTTCTAAATTATTACATAATCTCCATCTTCCCGCATTATATAGAATACATTACCGGGTGTCCTCTTATGTATTCTTACTAAAGTAAGGAATAACTTGTGTCTCCACATTGTTCACTGTAATCTCCGTCAACATAAGTTATCATTATTAATATTAACGATTGTTCATTACTTTAAATTTTTAAATAATAAAAAAATGAATATAAGAATTAAAAAAAAAAAAAAATTGGTTCAAATTTTCTTTCGCTGAAAAATATACTACTAAAATTATAACCAGGCAATACTATTGATTTTCTGTAACCAGCAATTTGGATTTAATGTTTGAGTAAAACTCAGGTACGACTCTCTTTATTCGGGTTTGGTACAATCAGTAGTACTTATCGATTCAGTTGAGTATGTGACAAAATCTGTGATATTGTTCGTTGTTCTAAAAGGGGTTTTTAGTTGAATACTCAACGTTTATGTCCGAAATATTTTATTACTTATTTATACTTTTTGATCATAAGTTTTGGAAATTGAAAAATGCTGAAAAAACAACTACAGTAGATATATAATAAATAATATGGAATATAACATATACGAATGAATAATTTAAGAAAAATAGAAAAGTTTAAAATTTCGACGACCAGTAATAATTATCATTGTAAAGTTAATGCTTTTAAGTAACAATCTTTTTAGCATCATCCAAATAACAAAAAGGTTGCCTGATTTTGCATAATGTTTGACAATAATTTAATTGGCAATTTAATTCGATTAATATTACTTTTGCAAAATTAACATAACTGACACGTGGGTTACCATGTCAAAATGATATTGTTACTAAAATATCCTGTGCTGTACTGCATGTAAATAATTTAATTATAACTTGAAAAAATAACTACTCCGAGAGTAACCTCAACTTGGACCACTAAATATTATGCGCGATTATTACCCGTACCTCCCGTTTGTACCTCTTCGCCGCTCGGTATTTGTCTACGCTTCCGAGCCGAATCAATGTCACCACAATCGGAAATCATCGTACATTGTCAAAGCTTGCGCTAAACCAGTTGGTCGTAAGACTTAAGTTGTTAATCCCTCGCCTTGTAAGATTACACTAGGAATCGAGCAACATCGCTTAAATGGCGTAGTGGCTAGTGTACGACGTTCATAGTCAAAAGATTCAGAAGTTTAATTTGAATCTGCCGCTGCTGCAAAAGATTGTTCAACATTCTGCGAAATACCTACCCCCTCATTTTAACTATGCCATTGATTCTTTTAAAGTTACATGAGACGGGCATGCATACTATTGTTAGCCTATGTTAGGACCTATACGCTGTGGAAGTTGAAGCATGACCTGTGTCATTTATATAAAATTCCAAAATTTTATATAATATACTTAAATAAAAAATATACTTAAACATTTAGCTTTCTTTTGATTGAAAATGGTGGTTTTGGATTTCGAATTTTCCAGTTTTTAAGCTATAATAACTAAATTTGAGTATTAATTTGGCTCTAAAAAAGAAATTTGTTAAACGGAAGCATTACAATGAAAAAATTTAGACGCAACCATCAATCCGCTGGGGTATTATAGATGTTGCAGTAAAATTTTAACAGTTCTATCATGTCCCGTTAGGAAAGTGACACTATCAATAAGGTGACTATTGTGCGTGTTTCGGATTTCTGCTACCAAACAGTTTAACATTCTATCGTATTTTCCAGAAAAAGTGCAGGACATCTTTAGATTGGGAAATATATCCCATGTGTGTACGCTTAGCAATTATTATATCAATGAATTTAAATATCTTCTGGCGGCTAATATTGAATTTTATTACATAGCTAGGCCTCATGTTTTAAAGTTTAGTTTTTTTGGCTTATTTGTTTTTAAGAAGTTAAAGCACAACCTTCACGGTAGTTGGGAATTCTTTGACTGGAGCGCTTAGCATTTATAGCATTCATGCAATATCGGAGCGTTTAGGCAACCTACTTTACTTTAACCAATTTGTGCGAGTTGTGTGCGGGTATTGGTATCCGTGAGTTTGGCCTCGGGTTCAAATCTTGAACCAGTCGGTAGCCGGTACCCGTATGAAGCAGGTATACCCCTCGGTAGTTGCATGTTCAGCTCCAAAGCTGTTGTCGAAATGACAAGGTGGTTCAGTATAGTTGGCGCCATCAATTAGACACTGCTGTCCCGTTTAGTGAGCAATGTCCAAAAGACTTGGCAGTTGTTCTTAGCATCCGCTATCGAAAGTACTACGCTCAATATAATCTTCATGAAATTTTTCAAAGAATACTTATTTGAATTCTTTTTATGAAAACTATATTTAATACCACAGAGAAGTTCTCCAAAGTTTCAATAAAACATTTTTGGTTCATTGTTCTGTCAAATTTCAAGGAAATGTTTTGTAGGAATTAAAATATTTTGCTAGAATTTTAAAGAAGTAGTCTGCTAAAAGTAGCATTAATGAAAATTTGAAATAGATACTTGGAATAATTGTGGAAACGGAGCAAGAGTGGTCAGCAGAGTTTTTTACAGCAGCATACAATTAAGCAGAAAATTATTTTTTTCGTCTGTGGAACTCGTATCTCTATGTTAGATTCAAGGATTTCCGCGATTTTTAATGGATTTATATTAGAATGTAGTTATGCACTTATCGTTGTGTTTGCACTTCTTGAACTATTTTTCACCAAATTCCCTCAGACCGATGCGAACTGGAAATTTTCTGTTTTTGACCGTTTGGGGTGCCCAACATTCTATAGACTATAACCGTTGTCAAACGCATCGATTCGAAAAAGAAGATCGCCATCACTATTTAGGGTCCACCGAAACTTTATGTTAGAACTCTTCTCAGAGGCTTCATATCAAATGGTCACGAAATAAATGTATTTTTAATCAGAGCAACCGTATTTGAGCTATGAGCCAAAGTTAAAAAAATCGCAAACTAGAATTTCAAAGTTTGAGGATAATGAGTTTATTGGTTGTTTGGACGAAAAATGGGCTTGCAGTATAGTTTGACAACAGCCGGGAAATCCATTGACCGGAAGCTACGAATATTTGACGTTAACGGCGGCGGAAGCCGTTTTTAAGACGTTTAAGTGCCGGTGGAGCATTAAACCATACTGCAGAAACTTTTTGATGTAATTGCCAGTAGCCAAAATGTAACAATTTTGCCGTCTGATCATATTTCAGCAAATAATGCTTATTATTAAACTAACATATATCAATGTTCAATGATATATCTCAACCTCGGGCTTCGTGGACAATACATATAGTACAGTCTGGCTATAAGCCATCTAGATGTAGGATATAGGCAATTTGAAGCCGCCGCATTGCGAGATCTGTAAAGCCTTCATATGTTTAAACAAGCAAATTTCCGAATAAACACTGAAATACGTTACGAAATATAGAGAGCTTCTTTTCATGCTCGAATTAATTTGTCTATGGTCCAGTGGAATGTTTAAAAAACTCGAGCCAGTGCAAAGAATTGAACACGGTTGTGTTATTGCGAGCAGTGTACGCAAGCCACTGGGATTTCTAAAAACTGAGTTTCTACGACACTGGTTGATTCCTCAAGAAACTGCGCGAAGCGAGCGAATCTCAAGACGCGTTCAAATAAACGGCACAGGATAGACGCAACTCAGAACATCACTTCACAATAATGCGATAGTAAACTTAACCCACGCCCATCAATAACCCTATTTTGTTATTTGAGTTAAAATCTGTAACCGAACGTTTTTTTGGTAAACCGTAATCGCACGCAGAATCGTTTTTTAGCATGCATATCTATGATTGTGTTAGCGAAAATTTCACGAAAATTACCGAATTTTTTGCGAACGAAAATCCACCGGATTTGGATTCGCTGGCTTAGTCTGTGAACACTGCAAGCTAAACCAGATTAATTGTGACGTCACTATTACGTTAAATTTGTTAGCGAACGGCGACAAAACACAAATTAAAAGCTGAAAGGCTGATAGGTATTAGATAACAGTTTTCACTGCAAATTCAAAATCGTTAAAATTTGTTATACCACAATTTTTGATAATTGTTTCTGATTTTGTCAACTTTCTGTTATCGCAAAAGCGATGAAACTTCTGCTTTTGTTTCGTAACAATGGTTTGCGACTCGCTAACGGCTATTACAGAACAGGATAGTCCATGGGCGCAAGTTAAATTTACTCGTGCATAAGTGTTAATGCAAATATGCATCAGTGAGCGGTAAAGGGCCTAGTAAATCATACAACCGTTTGATTCAAATTTGAAATTTGATCAACATTGAAATTTTTGAAATCAAATCAAAGAGTTACCATGTGTTTCAAGGCAAAATAAAATTTGATTTAGTACCCAATGTGCGTTAAACAAATCGTGACGTTAATTACCTGTACAGTGAAACATAAAATTTCTGGTTTGTAATTTTTTACATAACTTAGGGTATGTAAACCCACTCAAATTTTAGGCTCGAAATTTGAGCTCAAACTCTGACCAAAACTTTACTTTCTGTAAAATAAAAGCATAGGAAATCGCGATGCTTCAAAATTTGCACGCTCATAATTGGACTATTTTTTAATTCTGTTCTTAAAAATTTCAAATTTTGTTGATAACGTATCCACAACACAAAACATCTTATGAAGCAATACAATAATTATTCAGATTACTATATTATAATTCATGTAGAGTCATAAAACATGTATAGCCACATGTCGATTTCAGGTATCGTATCTTAAAATAATAAACACATCTTCGCAAAATTTTATCATTAAAAAGTCTAAATTGTATATACAAGTCAAATTCACTACGAAAGCTTAATACTTATGCATCATTTACTTTAAGATGTGTGCAGCAGGGCCGGATTTTGTCACAGTCTGCCGCCGTTCTAAAGCCATGATTTGCTAGCTGCGATCAGCCAGCATGACATTTTTGGGCCGAGCCAGACCCTACAAATATATTTAGATAATAGCAAATCGAGGCTGATAAATTATGAAAAGGGCTCTAAAAGCCAGAAATATATAATGACGGCAATAGAAAATCGCGAAACAAATGGAAATTGAAGATGTTTATGGTACTATATTGGTAAGCCATACTTCCAGTTGCAATAGCATAATTTTCATGCATAAAAGATCGTGTTTTACACAGCTACTAGGTTAGCTTGTAAAAGGTGCTTAAATAAAAATTTTGGAAATAGTAATATTTACGTATTTATTTTTCCTGCATTTATGCGTCTTGCGTCAGTTACTACTAATCTTGCCTTTTTGGGCCTAGAGCGAAATATTTTCCCTGTAACACAATCTGCTAAACTGAATGTAATAGATATTTTTCAGTAGTCCGCCCAGTCCATCAAACCCTGAGACGTAGCCACTTCCGGCTCGAACAAACATACTAGCATAGCTTAGCTATTTATTTTGTTGATGAAGGGCCGGATGTGGCTGTGCTTTTTTGCCACGATTGGAATTGGCTCTGTGACAGAATCCGGCCCTAGGTGCACACAACTTAAGGTAAATGATGCATTAAGCAAAATACGTCTAAATTTTGTTCAAAATTTTTGATAAATTTTGTTCAGATTTCTGTCCCAATTTTTAGGTGAAAATTTAAATGTATGAGAGAAAAACCTTTAGAAAGAACTATGTATGCAAAATCTGTGTTCAATTTTTTAGCTAATGCTAAATAAATTGTGTTCGTGTGATGCACTGGTTACAATGTAGATATTACCATCATGATGCAAATATGACGCAAAAAATGCCAATGAAGCGTTAATTCTCTGGCTATAATAACAGCTCTAACTACAACCGTTTCAAGAGGCTCCATAGTGCAGTGGTTAGCACATCCGCTGCGCATGCAGAAGGCCCGGTATTCTATTTTCGTCCGACCCATGGTTTAGCTTGAAAGGTATTTAACGAATAGTAACTGTGGCTTATATAAGGCCGTGTGTTCGCGTCTTCCTGCGTGCATAATTTGTTTGAGCAAATGGGTAAGGCTATGTTGGTCCTGGGTGCCCAACTGTGAAATTGCTACGAAATTGCTCGCAAGGTAAGCAGACTTTCAATAGTGCGGGAAACGGGAAATCATCACTCGCATCTTTAGTATAAGTTAGGGGCCTATAATACATTTAATAATACTAAATAAATTCCAAAAAACGACAAAGAAATACGACTTTGACCAAGCATTTCTAGGAAAATAATAAAACTCATCGAAATTTTTCCCACAGAAGCGAGGTAAAAACGTATACATATTTGACATGGAAAATCTTAAAGACTTCGCTACTGAAAATTTGCAAACCCATTTATATATGTAAATGTGTATGATGTTGCATGAAAATAAAACTATATGACTTGTGTAACTTATTGTCTGTCCGGTAATATGTATAACAATAACATAGTAGGGTGACGTAAAAATTAGTTTTAATTCCAATTCCTATCTAGGACACTTACTTGACCTAGTTTTGAACGTCTTAGAACATTATTTTCATCAGCAACGATTGATGCATCATTACATATTTTTTACAATATATAATTTGTCAACCATGAAGTATTGTGAACAAAATCGAATGAATAGTGTTCAAAATATGTATGTGACGTCGATAAATGTATTATGATATTTGATTTTGAAAATATTTAACAAGATATTGAAAAAATGGCCCTAAAACACAATATCGTTTTGTGACCGTGTGAGCATAAAGCTAACATCACGAAAACATTAACAGCTAATGTCTCTCGTTGTGTGCTTAAAATTCCAGGCCGAAATTATACAATTCTGATGATACATCATCAATTTTAGTAGCATTGGACTCAGCTCAACGAGCTGGTGCAGAAAATGTTAATTTAGGTGAGCTTTAAGGCAATTTTTTTATCTTTTTGGATTTTCAATGCTCTTGGTAGCCAAAATTTTAGAAAAAAATTTTCTCGATAAATGTATGATTTAAATCATCGTTAAAACTGAACTGATGAGCTGAGTCGAACGATGGTAAAATCACTCCAATCGGCTCATGACTTAAAGAGTCATTGTCATTTGCCTAATTTTTGCAAATTTTGTCCAATTGTTATTTACAATTTTTTATAAATTATGTCAATTTATGGCAATTTTCTACAAGATATGGCCAATTCTTGCTATATTTTTTGAGCACGTTGGGTGTAAATATTTACAGGAATTCTGACACTCTGAGAAAAATGTGCTTACCCCTTCCTAAGGATACCTTACCCACGCTATAGGTTATTTAGTCCGTCCAGAAGTTGGTTTTATTGTATTCAACTTATAGTAGGTGTGTCGCTAATAGCACCATGGACTAGAATGTCTCAATAAATTTTTGGTATTGCTCAGTACAATACAAATAATCGTAATATTTATGTGGTATATATAAACCAAATAGGGTAAGCAATAGGGCCTAACAACGTGAAAACATTATATATAGTTGAATTCGATTGTAATGAGCGAGCGAAGCGAGCTCATTCCACTCGCGAGCGAATCGAGCGAGTGGAACGAGAATTTTCAATTTTGGCTTTGGAGGGGTTTGAGGAGGTCCTGTCTGTATGTGTGTGTCTGTCGCACCTGGATCTCGATAACGGTTGGGCGGATTTTGATGCAAGATAGCTCATTCGAACCGAAGTGGTCAATTTAGGTGTCGTGCCGGAGCCCGATTTTTGAATTTTTTTACCGTGGGAAAAGTTATGGGGCAAAATGACGTCATTTTGGACCATTTTTCGGGCACCCCTCCAGTTTTTGCGACTTTTCTCAATGTATCCGCAAACTAATAGGCCTATTCCATGTAGCTTTACCAGGGCTTTCCAATGATGTATAACAAGTTTTTCAACTACTTCCCGATCTGGAGTCTATAAGCTTATAGTTGGCGAAAATTTCATATTTGGTGACAAGTCGTGGGAAATGCACCTAAATGTGTTTTTGTTGTTTTAGTGTCTTATATGGGGTTTTCTGGACCAACAAGCTCATTGCGAATGTCAAAAATATTGTGTGGCAAATATGTTTCACACTTATGCTTCATACTTGGTATATATGAAAAATGAGATTTTTCTCAAGTGTCAGTTTGAATTCTTTAACGTTCTTTTCACGGTCAATTTAGGGTTTTATTGAATTATTAAATTGTTAGTTCATTGTTTTTGTACTCGTTGTATGATGTTTTGTCTACTGCATACGTTGGCTATCAAAAGAGGCGGGCGTAAATATGACTCATCACTCACGGTTTACTGCACCTGCGTACTGTGTGTAGGCTTTGTTTGTGTGTGCTTTCTACAGCAGACTTCGGGGGATTGTTCTCACCACTCGAATTCTGGCTCGCAAGCGAGCTTCACTAGTTATAAATTTTCCTAAAAGTTGTGATTTATAAATTTCAAAGGTTTTCGCTTCTATATGGAAACAAGAAATAAAGGATCCTAGGAATTTGTTTGTGTTTACAATGGCGTAGCGTTGTCATTTATTTATTGACAGTGTATTATCACTGGAACTTTAAAAAAGACTCAGGAGGTTTGCAGTGAAACTTTGGAAAGGTCTCTGAGCGTTACAACGTTAGCCGTAGCTAGGTGAGTAACTAAATTAATCGTATAATTTTCGTTTACTCCCACCACCGGGCGCAAATTGGTCAATTTTGGCACCATTCGACTCAATTTGACGAGCTTGGTCTGAAAATACACATTTCAGCGATTTATGACTAATTTTTTCCGATTTTTGGGTTCCCTTGGATTATATATGTACTCAAAATTTACGAAATTTTTTTCTGGATAAATGTATATTTATATTTATCATTCGAATTGCACTTACGAGGTGCGCTAAATCATGAGCTAGTGTCTCAGACTTACGCTAGTTGCGAGCGCGGATAATCTTCGGTTAGCGACCTTTCTGAGGTTTCAATATAAACTTCCTGGGCCCTTTTTCACGTTTTACCGATAATACAATGACTATACATGAATAACAACGCTACACCTATTTTTAGCATAAACTAACTCCTAGGATCTTTTATTTCTTCTTCCCATATAGAGGCGAAAAGTTTTGAAATTTAAAAATCACAACTTCAGCAAAATTTATAATTTAAGTGTCATGTTTTCACGTTGTAGCTCCGTAATGGTTGCCCTATTTGATTTATTCCAAGTAAATATTAATACTTGTATTGTACTCAACAACACCAAAAATTTATAGACCCATTCTTGTATACAGAGCTATTAACGACTTACCTACTATAAGTTTACTACAATAAAACCAACTTCTTAAGAGACTTCATAACCTATAGCGTGGGAATAGTATTTTTAGGAAAGGGGTAAGCATGTTTTCCCCTGAGGCTCGGAATCCCTACAGAACAATATTTAGCCCCAAGGTCCCATAAAGGTATTGCGAAAATTACCACGACCTTATGGAAAATAGGCATAAGTTGGCAAAATTTTGGGAAAATTGTATTAACGATAATTTGGCAAAATAAGCAAAACTTAGAGAAAATTTAAACCAAATTGGGGAAAATTAATGAGTTTCTGAAAATGTCAAAAACTTATCCCCAGCTCTATCCCTGCCACACCGTCGTGACCAGCTACCACTAAGCCAACGTGCTTTGTACAACTATAGTGTAAGTACATCCCACACCCCAACAGCTAAGGAAATCGTTTTGTCAAACTTAAGAAAATTCATCTGTGAAGAATTTTTAAGGCTCGGCGTACAGCATGAAAACAGCTTGTGTGTCAAGAAGATAAACTGCAAACCTGACGCATTTGTCCTGACATTTTCTCTATTTGTCTGTCCGATGTCTCTATTCAAAAATTTTGGGGAACTCCAATAGCAAAGCTCAAACTCTTCAACTCGCATCCGCTTTGTGACAATTTGAGTAGGAAATTACTGGTGGAGTTCAAACACAAAGGCAGATGCACAGCTGCACATTATTGCGTATGGGATTAAAAATACACGAAACTTCATTAATCTGGTGTAGAATTTTGTGAGGGCGCACTGAGCGCTATTTGACACAAATGCTACAAATAAAGACTTAATATAATATGTAACAGCCCGAGATTTTCAGGAATTTTTAACAGGATATCTCAAATAGAGAAAACATTTAAATCAAGGTTAGAAGAGGGGAAAACTTGACGCGATGCGCAATCGGATACCGGTGGAGCGTGACCCGAACGTTATGTTTTGTACCATATATCGTTGTTATAAAATAAAGATGTACCATGATTATAATCTGTTGTGTCGTCACGCTCCACCTGCCCGAGGTGCACGGGGTGATCTTGGCACCACAATGGAATAATTGTAGCCTCGACTTGTGGTACCCGGTCGGCCCCAAATGGAAATTCATTGTAACACGTATAATGTTTTAATTGAATTCGAGTGGAACGATAATTTTCAATTTTGGCTCTGGAGGGAGGGTTGAGGAGGTCCTGTCTGTGTGTGTCTGTGTGTCTGTCGCACCTGGATCTCGATAACGGTAGGGCGGATTTTGATGCAAGATAGCTCATTCGAAGCGCAATGGTTAATTTAAGTGTAGTGATGGAGCCCGATTTTTGAATTTTTTCCCGTGGGAAAAGTTATGGGGCAAAATGACGTCATTTTGGCCCATTTTTCGGGCACAACCTCCAGTTTTTGTGACTTTTCTCAATAAGCAAACGAGCTATCCGCAAACTAATAGGCCTAGTCCATGTAGCTTTACCAGGACTTTGCAAAGGATATATAAATTGATGTGTTAACTACTTCCCAATCTGGAGTCTATAAGCTTATAGTTGGCGCCAAATTTCATATTTGGTGAAAAGTCGTGGGAAATGCACCTAAATGTGTGCTTATTGTTAGTTTTAGTGTCGGATATGGGGTTTTCTGGGCCAACAAGCTGATTGCGAGTGTCAAAAATATTGTGTGGCAAATATTTTTCACACTTCTGCTTCATACTTGGTATGAAAAATGAGATTTTTCTCAAGTGTCGGTTTGAATTCTTTAACATTCTTTTCACGGTCAATTTAGGGTTTTATTGAATTATTAAATTGTTAGTTCATTGTTTTTGTACTCGTTGTATGATGTTTTGTCTACTGCATACGTTGGCTATCAAAAGATGCGGGTGTAACTATGACTCATCACTCACGGTTTATATAATGCTGCGCCTGCGTACTGTGTGTAGGCTTCGTTTGTGTGTGCTTTCTACTACAGACTTCGGGGGATTGTTCTCACCACTCGAATTCTGGCGCGCAAGCGAGCTTCACTAGTAATAATGATATGTTGTGAAGAAGCGGCTGCGCACTCGGACGGGCCTAGGATAAGGAGCGACATTTTCACGATTCTATTTTGTGATTATCTATTCTGTGCCCTAAGGCTCAGTGCCGGTGTGATATTCAGTATTGCCGTAATGATTGTTATTGTCAATTAATAACTGGATGTGGTAAAAGCATATTTTGGCTGCGTGTCAGGAAATAATGCCGCGCATGGTGGGGAATCTTTATCAAAAAATTCAAACGGTCAATCTTGTTATGATTCTGATCTTGGAGACCTATCCGGACATGCAGCTGTATAACTGATTTATGAAAGAATCTGAGCCAAATCAAGAGGTTAATAAAGATTTGACGAAATGGACCCCGAACCAGGCGTTTAAACACCCAATTTCCAAAGGCTTAAATCTCAACCAAAATAACCAAATTTCGAACCTTCACACCTCCGCGCGGTCTTACCGTAACTATCTCGTCTCAACCCCGGCGCCACGTAACTTTA
>JASANE010027477.1:0-14588 GCA_030248225.1 Trileptium ribeirensis
ATTTGTTATTACTTCGTTCAGTTACGTATTGCTCATTATATCATTAGTTGGTGATGTTATGCTTATCAGCCAGCGCTAGGAGCACATTAAATTACAATAAAATACCTAAAATTGTAACGAGGAAAACAATCGATCGCTAGGGTTTTATGGTGATATCAACACTCTGAACTTTTGGGAATGCCCGACTGTCGTTACGAATAACGACGAACTGTGATCCTTTAGTTCATTATGCAGCTTAAGCCAAATCAATATGTCAAAATACTCGAATTAAACCCTTAGCCTGGTCTATAGGTTCTAACACTACCACTGTCTATGCGAGTATACACAAATAATTCCGCTCTATTTATTCAACAACAAGTGTGCGCGGGTCCAATATAGTAATCTCTATAAATGTACTGCGGTTAAAAACAAACAACTCCAATTGAAATGATGAGCAAGGTACGCACGTGCAAAATACACAACACAAAGTCCACGAAACTGAGCAGTCAGTAAAATCTTTAAATATAAAAGAGAAGTATTGTTAAAACATCGCAAAGGTGAGCACGTGCTCTTTAAAGCTCATCATCATGCCGCCGTCTCCACTTCTTCACATTAAATCTTTATATCGCTCCAATGTCCACAAGACGCGTGACTATCCACAATAATCGACGAATAATAGGATGCTGAGGTGCTGTAGTGCGATGTATGGAAGCCTCCGTGCCGTAATACAACTGAGCTAAAGTTCAAACTCTTTAAGCCGCTAGCAAACAGAAGTAACCTGTTACTACAACCACAAAGTCCAAACCACAATATAAGACTGACTTATGATGACAGCAGAAGAAAACACTAGCAAACAACTCTATAAACTATCGCGCAAGAACTAACGAATAAGTCTGACGAACAACTGAAGTTAGGCTAAGCAACAACTGACAAACTCTCTGCTGTCGAACTAAAGTGAGGCTGAGCAATAACTGTCGAACTCTGTGACGGTAGAACTGAAGTGAGGCAGAGCAATAACTGTCGAACTCTGTGACGGTAGAACTGAAGTGAGGCCTAGAGCAGAGTGCGTGCTGACTTAAATATCCAAGCTTACACTTGAATGTCATCCGTGAATCCGAGAACCACAGGACTATTAATAGCAAAATGTTTTGACTTATCTCACCCCAGTACAAACAAAGTCGTTCCAAAGCAACCATTTGTCATATGCATCAAAATTCAATAAACGATCGAAAACAACCCAGGACTATCCACTCCTATAAACAAGAATTATTTGCTTGAAATAGTTTCTAGAACACAGTCAAAACCCAGCGCATGAGCAAAGAGACCGCCCGCAATGTAATTCGCCGAATTCCACTATGTACTGCTGTCTGCACAACGCTACTTAGTGTGCTGATTTAAAATTGAACATTGACACACAAACAATTGATAGCCAAAGCAATCATTTCATCGCTCATGTGAGCACTTTTGAGATTTTTTCAGTATTTGCATAATATATATGAAGAAAATATATTAGTATGTATTATAGCGAGCAATCTTTATTACAAGACTTGTCTGCAAAGTAAAACGACAAAGCATCATGGCATAACACTGGCGGTATTGTCATATAATCTAACGTCCGGAGGACATCTTGTCGAATCACGAAATTGTAGTTAAAATAATCTTAGCATCTAATGCTTTTTATGCAAAGAGCAGAGGCCTCACCACGCGTGCCGCTACCAAAATTCCTGTTATACTTTACTAGTGTATGTTACAGATTGCAGAACTAGCGGAAAAATTAAGCAGATGGTCAAATCACGGTGTCACGGTGTTATATAATAATCCCAGAATGATGAAGATTTCGCAGAATGAAATATATAATGAAATTATTGTGTGAACCTACATAATATTAGACTGTAACTTGCGGTGACACTGTTGCCAACGTGACTTGAAATTGCCTGGAATTGCCATAGTTTCCCTGATGGTCCAGCTACCACATTTTTTGGTAGAAAACTGTCCAGACAACGTAAATTTGAGGACATGGATTTAGTGGCTAAAAATCAAATAACAAAAAAGCGTAGATAAAACTGCTCGCTCAATGGCTGGTTCTCGTCGGTAGACGGCTAATGACAATTCATGCTGCTTGCTAATTTATACAGGTTTTGATTAAACCAAAAAATTTTTGTCCTTTTCGTTTGGGCCAGATGACACAGCTACCGCTGGTTTGTTACTTGCGTCCTCTGAAGCCTATGTGCATAATGTTATAATGAGAATGCTGTAGGTGATACACGCTAACTAATATGTACGCTACATTAATGCTGCCCTTTACCTTCCTATTAACTTTTGTGTTAATTATTATGGATATTTCATTAGTACATATAATTACTCACCTACAGCATTCAAATTATAACATTTTGCACATAGGCACCGCATTAACAAACCAGCGGTAGCTGTGTCATCTAGCCCAAACGAAAAGGACAAAAATTTTTTGGTTTAATCAAAACCTGTATAAATTGCAGCAGATTTCATTAGCCGTCTAACAGAGGAGCAATTTATCTTCGCCTCCTTTTTTGTTATTTGATTTTTAGCCACTAAATCCATGTCCTCAAATTTTAGTTGGCATCTGGACGGTTTCTACCAAGAATGTGGTAGCTGACCATCAAAACTATGGCAGTTCCAGGCAATTTCAAGTCACTGGTAACAGTGTCACCCAAGTTCAGAGTCTAATATTATATAGCGTTACATAATAATTTCATTATATAATTCATTCTGCGAAATCTTATCATTCTGGGATTATTATATAACACCGTGACACCGTGATTTGACCATCTGCTGAAGTGTTCTCGCTAGTTCAGCACATCTGTAACATACACTAGTAAAGTATAACACGAGTTTTGGACGAAGCGCGCCTTACTCTGCGCTTTGCATAAAAAGCCTTACATGCTAAGATTATTTTAACTAGAATTTCGTGATTCGACAAGATGTCCTTCGGACGTTATATTCTGTAACAATACCACCTATGTGATCTGATGATGCTTTGTCGTTTTACTTTACGTATGCACACAAGTCTGGTAATAGTACATACTTATATATGTTCTTCACATATATATTATACAAATACTGAAAAATCGCAAAAGTACTCACATGAGCGATGAAATCATTGTTTTGACTATCGAATTTTTGTGTTTCAAAGTTTCAGTTTTAAATCAGCACACTAAGTAGCGTTGTGCCGCAGTAGTACATTGTGGAATTCGGTGAATTACATTGCTGGCAGTTTCTTTACACATGCGCTGGGTTTTGACAATGTTCTTTGCAGTTATGCACTGGAAACTATTTCAAACAAATAATTCTTGTTTATAGAAGTGGATAGTCCTGGGTTGTTTATGATCATTTATTGAAATTTGTTGCATATGACATATAGTTGCCTTGGAACGATTTTGTTTATACTGGGGTGAGATAAGTCAAAACATTTTGCTATTAATAGTCCTGTGGTTCTCGGATTCACGGATGACATTCAAGTGTAAGCTTGGATATTTAAGTCAGCACGCACTCTGCTCTAGGCCTCACTCTGGTTCGACAGTCAGAAACTTTGACAGTTGTTCGTCAGTCTTATTCGTTTAGTTATTGTGCGACAGTTTAGAGATTTGTTCGTTGGTTGGTTGTTCGCTAGTGTTTTCTTCCGCTGTCATCATAAGTCAGTCTTATATTGTGGTTTGGACTTTGTGGTTGTAGCCACAGGTTACTTCTGTTCGCTAGCGGCTTAAAGAGTTTGGACTTTAGCTCAGTTGTATTACGGCACGGAGGCTTCCATACATCGCACTACAGCACCTCAGCATCCTATTATTCGTCGATTATTGTGGATAGTCACGCGTCTTGTGGACATTGGAGCGATATAAAGATTTAATGTGAAGAAGTGGAGACGGCGGCATGATGATGAGCTTTAAAGAGCACGTGCTCACCTTTGCGATGTTTTAACAATACTTCTCTTTTATATTTAAAGATTTTACTGACTGCTCAGTTTCGTGGATTTTGTGCTGTGTATGTTGTACGTGCGTACCTTGCTCATCATTTCAATAGGAGTTGTTTGTTTTGAACCGCAGTACATTTATAGAGATTACTAATATTGGTCCCGCGCACACTTGTTTTGCAGAGAATAAATAGAGCGGAATTATTTGTGTATACTCGCATAGACAGTGGTAGTGTTAGAACCTAGAGACCAGGCTAAGGGTTTAATTCGAGTATTTTTGGCATTCATTTGGCTTAATCTGCACATTGAATTAAAGGATCAGAGCTCATTGCTATTCGTAACGATAGTCGGACATTCCCAAAAGTCCAGAGTGCTGAAATTTCCATAAAACCCTAACGTTCGATTGTTCTTCGTTACAATTTTAGGTATTTTATTGTAATTTAATGTGCTCCTAGCGCTGGCTGATAGACATAACATCACCAACTGTAATTATATAATGGGAAAATCAGCGCAGCTGCAGTAGTTAAGAGTTGAAATTTTCCACAATGCCAGTTCCACTGATGTAAATGACATTTCAGGCTACATTTTATCTCTATAGTATACATATATTATCCTGTGGCAGCAAAGGGCAAGTATTAGGTAAATATTTTTTCGAACCATTCGAACCTACCACAAGCCACTTGTCAGTGCACTATCAATGACAGACCCGACACTACAGCAACGCTGTTGGCTATCATACATCTCTGGGTTCCGTGATAACATGGAACATGTCGACGGCTAGGATAATGAAACAGACTGATGCCCGGAGCTTCAAGGTGATGCACATGGTTTAGAGATTGGGTAAATATGGATTAAAGAGTGTCCGTCATATAGTAAGTGTGTTTGCCTCTGTTTGCCTTGCCTCTATGGTCACCTATGTGCAGATGGCGCTGTATCTATCACTTTATTAATTCATAACGTAATCATGTTCAAAGGCAAGCTTCATCAACACGCAATAATGATCACGATTAGGTAGGATACACATGCTGTTACCATCCCAGAAATATTACATCCCCAGATACACGCAAGGCACAAATATATTCATTCGATAAAACGAACCCGCAATAGGAGCAGCATAACTTTGACAGAATTTAAAGAAAATCTCTGTGTTTACATCTAATAAAATAAATATATTTGTAGCATTTTTAGATTTGCTTTAAAATATAAGCAAATGTCATCGGCAAACGACATTAGAAATAAACGAAACTAGATATTTGTATGACGTCTATAAAATAAATTGTGAATTCGGCGAAGTTTAAGTATTAGAATTTGCGAGCACATATTATTTAGTTCGATCAATGTTTTATTCTAGATGTTTTCCTTGCAGTCTATCTTTATTTATGACATGTAGGTTTCTTTTGTATGAAAGCTTTCAATGTTTGAAGACATTGTGCCGCCCAGCCACAGAAAAGGTTTAAAAAATTAGCTACATGGTCTAGTGTTTTAGTATCAACAAACATATGTGTAGGAGCCCTAATGTATGAATCTGGTCGTTACATTTTGTCATTTCGTCTTACCTTGATATATGGACCTTTCGCGTTTCAATATGATGCCATTTTAATAACTTTTAGCACGATAACTTTCCAGTGGAACTTTGAAACTATTGTTATGCTGGTTTTCTAGTGATATCTTTTGGTTACATACGATAGACTAACCATTATACTATCCAAATTGCGCTTTGATTTTGATATTTTCAAACGTGGGTTATAAATATATGGCTATATATCCGATAGAGTGCCTGAACTAGTGCTCCCATTTCATTTTTAATTTTTAAATATCAATAAGTTCACTGAATGTATTTGAATCACGCTCAAACGTTGAACCCAAGGCATTGACTGCTTTAAGTGTGGAATCTCACGTTTACTATCTTGAAAATGATACCAAAATTTTTCGTATGCTTTCGATACCTAAAAGCGAATTGGCTAATGTGGGATGTACAACAAATTGTTTTAAAAGATTTTTCGATGGGCAAATATTAGTTGTAACTGTCTTTATTCTTTCTTTATCTGGTTTTTCTATTTTTTCGATTGCTTATGTTTTAAATTGCTGTTGTTTTATATACATTTATTGGTGGGGTAGTAGTGTTGCACACGCACATACGTTTAGAAGTATATTTTTACACTTGAGTTAAAACAAAATACATGCATCGTAGGTTTATTCTTCAAAAAAATAGCACATCAAAGATCGACTAATTATTCTGTGGAATGTTTTAGTGTAGATTTATTTAACGTTTTACATGTATAATTAAAGCAAACATGAATACATGAATCATATTACTTTTGTGCAATGTTTGATGAAGTTGAGTGTTGCAAAATCATTTTAAAAGCACATACCATCGAGGCAGCACTATAACATTTATTAGGTGGGTGGTCTTCCTAGAATTCGAAGGTCTGGGGAAATCTAGATCTGGAGAAAGCTCTCGGGTATATAAGCGAGTTGCACAGCTCAGTCGGGGAGTTCTCTCCGAAGCAGTTGCCGCTTGTAAGTACTTGTATTATTATTTATGTTGAAATTTTTCTTAAGTGCTGAGTGTAAGCACACTGTAACACAGTAGCAATTGGGAAATTAGTGGTGGAGTTTGAGTGACTGTGGTACCCTATTAGCTAAGACGTTCGGTCGTCTTCTGGTGGCTTAAGAGTTAAGTGTATAGCAGGGAAGGACGCTAATTCCCTTCCTTTCGGTACCTTTAGCTTGTATTGGTTGGAAATTGATCTGTCTATTATCAGACCTCACGGTCACACTCACCGTTTTTCAACAATTGTTCTCTTGGGTACCCTGTTACATAATGTACTTAAGGATAGCTTGGGGCATATATACTGCATACTCGTAACTTTGTATACCTATAGGTGAGTTTAATCTCCGAAGAAACCGCAGCTGGTAATAGCTCTTCAAGTGTTTAGCACTAGCATTAGAAGTTATTGTGTAAGGAAGGACGATTATTCCCTTTCTATATTATAGGGTAGAGTTTTGTTGGGAGGACGCTTATCCCCTTTCTTGATTTGTGGGAATTTTAACTGTGGTTGCCCTATAGTACTATTAGACCTCACGGTCGCTCTCACCGTTTCAAATGTTGTTTATTCTTGACCATAGTAAAATACTTGGGGCATAATAAAAGAGGTTTTAGTGAGTGTGTGTCCTAGCTGTCTGTGTTTAAGATTGAATTAGTTAACTTAGCCGTGACTGATTTTGCTCAGGGAGTCCTGTGTCCTTGATATTTCTTGGAGGTTCATACTAAGCTTGTGTGGTGAGCTGAGTCCTAGGTCCTGAGTGCTACATTATACATAATACAGGTTGTTATTGAAACTTGTCAGGACTAGCCTTGCTACAATAATGTTATGCATCATTTGCCTTAGGATGTTTGCACCTAGGGACGGATGCTGTCACAGAGCCACATCCGACCCTTCATACATAAAATAAATAGCTAAGCTATGCTAGTATGTTTGTACGAGCCGGGAGTGGCTATGTCTCAGGGTTTGACAGCCGGGACGGACTACAGAAAAAATATTTACTGCATTCAGTTTAGCATATTGTGTTACAGAGAAAGGATTTCGCTCTAGGCGCGGAAAAGGCAAGATTAGTAGGAACTAACACAGGGCGCATAAATGCAGGCAAAATAAATACGTGAAATATCGCTATTTTCAAAATTTTTGTTTAAGCGCTTTTTACAAGCCAACCTAGCAGCCATGTAAAACACGGTCTTTTATACATGAAAATTACGCTATTGTAACTGGAAGGATGTTTTACGAATATATCACCATAATTTCTATTTTTTAGCAATTTTCCATCGTCGCAATATATATTTCTGGCTTTTAGAGCCGATTCCGGCCCTTGTGATAATTTATCAGCCTCGCTTTACTATTAGCTAAATATATTTGTAGGATCTGGTTCGGCCCAAAAAATGTCACACTGGCTCATCGCGGCTAGCCAAGCATGGCTTTAGAGCCGCGACAGACTGTGACAAAATCTGGCCTGCTGTACATATCTTAAAGGTAAATGGTGCATTATTGCCACCATTCTTTTCTGTCCAATTTGCTCTATTGCGGTCTGTGTCGACGGTCAGTTGGCAGATGCCCAAGTTTCTGGCGCCAACCTCAAGAACTTTATCAAATCGATCAACTTATCCATGAAACGGTATGTGATTGATGGTAAAACAGTGTGTCGCGAAGCAACAACCGGGCAGCTGCAACCATATGTGACAGTGAAGATGCGATTCAATATTTTCAAGTCGCTACATAAATAGGCTCAACTTGGAGCCCGTGTAACACTCAAGAGGCTCTCAAACAGCTACATTTGGCCTGCTATGGACCGAGAAATAAAAAACATTGATGTTGTCATTTCCTCGCGTAGCAAGATAGCCATGATAGCGCGTCAAACAAAAAGTCAAGTAGGATCGAAATCAATAATTGCACGTTTTCACACATTCTATATTGACATCGTGAAACCGTTTTACCATCCCATGGCAAAATTATCTGGTTACCATCATTGATTACTTAACAAGCGTTTCGTTATCTGATATCACCACGGAGCCTGTAAACGGAAACACCCATCTTTGGCTGCGTCAGATGCTGTGGCGCATAATTTGAGTCTGCGAACTGCGTTATGGACGTTGCTCCTGGAGCAATTATTAATTGAACGTCGTTGAAGAATTGCTTATCATTCGTCGCGCACTGGCACGGTTGAATGTTTTCACCGCACTCTCAGAAACAGGTTGCGCGCTCACTGTTCAACCGTTTGCTGGAAAACGTCACTTCCTCTCAAGACGCTAATAATTCGTATAAGCTTGGAGGATAAAAATTTTGCGCCAGATGTACGGCTCAAATAAAAGATTTGTGAAAATACAGTTAACAGAAGATGAGTTATGAATGGCAGAAGCGGACAAAATTTTTTTAAGATTTTCCTCCTAGCGCCTTCGGTGGAAACTCCATTCGGCTGGCCACTAACTCCCCAATGTGTATATTACCCGTTTATACAATTATTTTCCAAAAGTGCAGTATGAATAGCATTCTTTACGATTAAAACAAACATGATCATACTGGAAGGGATAATCGTTCTCATGAATGCGACGCAGGCGCCGTCGCCCTTGCATCCCCAGCCACCGGGCTCATCCTTCTGTTGGAAGGCCCTTGCTCCTCCTCCCCCTCGATGACGTGACAACCCTACCTGGCACAATGGGCAACGTAGATATGTACCAAACCCTACTTTTACGAAATTTTGAGAATTATATAATTTAAAACTCGCGATCAGGTCATATTGGTACACAAGTACGTTGATACCTTGCAACGGCCGCAATGTGGAAATAAAGCGATTACCGTTAAACACGAATAAACCCTTGTTAAACAAGTCATCTCGAAGAATGTGCTGCTGTCCTTAACACACACTTGAATGCTTTTAGAACGGCCGCAACTTGAATTCGGAATTCATCTTATTTTAAACAAGTTGCACCATTTAAAACTATTTTTGATGTGTGGTTAATATTATATTGCGTTGTCTAGTATGGTCCCAGCATATACCGCTATCACACATCATAGTGATGAGTTTGTACTGTAAAGATACGGGTTTGATCGCGAAGGGACTGTTTATTAGAATTTAATGCACTATGAGAAAATTAGCCAAATATAGAGAAGAGTATAAACTGAATATATGACACGCAATTTAGCATAACGCAGCTTGAATATGTAATTTATTTTATTTTAACTAAGTTGTTACTTTAAAATCATATTGAGTGGGTGGTTAATAACAGTTGTTTGGGCCCTATAGACCCAGAACAGATATTTGTTATAAAACGGCATAATTCGGTTGAATTTTAGGCGTGATTGTCACGTATTTTGAGAGAATAAAGATATTGCCATGAAGGGCGAACAAAAATTGTTACATTTGGTTTATTAAGAATTTTTGCATTTACATCAAACTATGAAAAATGACTGAGCTGTACGTATATAAGTCACTTACAAAATACTGAAAAATACGATAGGTCTAGTATATTATGTTGCAAAATTGTTGTCGTAATGTCTTTATTTGTGCCATTTGCTGTCAAAGACCCTGAAGTATTGTAAAATTTTCTTATAAGTGATGCATAATTACATTAAATGTATAGCTAGCACTTTTATGTTTATAAAATTGTTAATTTGTACCAATCTGAAATTTTTCAATATTGAGGCAATTTGCAAGCTAAAAGCCAAAAAGTACTTAAAAATTTCTAAAATTAAGTATTTTAATTAGTTTACATAGCTAGTAGCTTTTAGTTCATTATTGAGCCTTTTTGCTTTAAACCCAACCCCCCAGATTGTTTGATTCTTGTTCTATTGTGGTATATTTTGTATTACTTTAATGTAGTAGTAATAGAATATTACTTCTTTTTATTCTTCCTTAACTTGCATAATTTAAAATTTGGAGGCCATATCGGGGTTTCGACATGAAGCTTGTGCGACCCGAGATATGGACTGCGAAAGACTGCGCTATATTACTGCTTTATAAGTAATGATATTAATATTTTGCTTCGTGCATATAACTGCTACGTCAAACCCATTCTTGAGTATGCAAGCTGTGTCTGGTCACCAGTGTATCGGTCCGACATTGACTTAATTGAAAGGCTGCATCGTTATTACACGCGCCGTATATTTAGCCGCGCGCAAAAGCAGAACATTGCAGTAAATGTAAAGTCTCGTATGTACCATAGAAATTGAATAAAATTAGATTTGATTTATTGCAAGATTTCGCCCTGAAACCTGTCGGAGCTGTTCGAATTTAGCTAAAGGACATTCCTCATCGCTTTCGCTATCAGATAAAATAATTATCCAAATCCAAACGACAATGCGTAACAGAAACAAACTAAAATCAATCATTGCGCTTTATTTTCTAGCTCCCTTAGTGGAAGCTCCACTTGCTCCTTTCAATGAATATATGTAAATACGTGTACTGAAACGTGTTATGTATAATTGTTTTTATAATAATATTGTGTGTATGTATGTGTGTATTATACTTTTGTGACAAAACCGGTTTGAACATGCTGTTACCACAACCGTTAAAATGAAAATTAAAAATATAAATTTGTGAGTTTTATCAATGTATCAGAAATAATGGTCTTCAGAAAGCATGGTCCATAATGCTATACTTCTGGAATTTATTATTGGAGCAGATATTTGAGCAAAAATCAGAGCTTCTGTTTTGGATGACTTTATATTTTGAGCGAATCATTTTGCTGATTTGTCTTTGTGCATTTCTATTGGAGTGATCGTTCATATGGTATCTAAAGGACGTACTGTTGAGCGCTCTCACATACAGGGAAGAAGGCGTAAGAACACGAATAATATTTATATAAAACAACTAAGGTCATCGCTAGAATGGCACTAGAGGTAATGATATCATGGAACGCAGTTCTAAAATCGGTTTCATCAAAATTTATTATTAGTCTTCATCTGAACTGCATAGATAAATGTCTCGATTGGCAAACTTTCCTTATGCCATACGTGTATAGTTCGAGTAATGCGCGACTACGTACAGATTAAGTACATAAAACAGGGTTGTTCCTTTGTGAAAACCACGAAATGCATCGTTTGTCGGAGCTTAATATTTTTCGACGGTGGTGTAGCTTCGTGCTTACGCGACCCTCCGACCCCCAGCAACTACTATAATACACAATAGTTAGAATCTTATTACAATCTTGGCCACCATATACAATCCTACACGCTAGCAGTTGGGGTGCGCAAGTTCGTGGTCTGGCGTACCAGGGAAGTGGTGATGAATAAATCCTAGTGTCTCCTATTTTAGAATTGCTTCAACGATTTTAACTGCTCAGCACCCACCGATGTAGCTTTATTACGCTCTTTTCGAAATGCCAACAACAGCCGCATAGTAGTAATCATTCCCGCGCAGTGCCAATTCTCGCTGAGACCTTCGACGACTAAGTCGATTTCACTGGTTTTCGTAAAAACAACGCGGCTGAACGGGAGCGTTCAACTAAAGCATTAACCCTCTTGAGTTCGGAATCGAAACTCCTATGCAGTGGCACTCCGCTTGTATACCAATAACACAAATAAAACACAAGTCTTACACGACACGTTTTCCAACGGGAAAATCCGTATACCGAGCGGACCACTTTGATGGCTTCACGGTTGATCGCTTTCGAACTGCTCTCACGCAATTTAATTTTCGTAGACATAATATCACGTAGAAACCCAGATACATTTGAATCGACACCAGAAACGACTCGGGAATCAGATAGACTCACTGCCTAAATTGGAAAATTAATCATCGCACACTCGATCTTTTTATCCGAAAGTCTGTTCCGTTAAACAACACTGTATAGCGAAAATTCCTCACTACTAATAATTCAGTTGGTCCATATGCGGGTACGACACACGATGCTACGTAGATTAATACATACTACTCTCCTAAGGCGAATAAGTCGATAAGCTATCGTTAATTTAATCTCAACGCTAATGTTCACCGTTCCGCGTACATATACCACTTTTGGTAACAACTAGCAGTAATCAATGTAAATATAAATTTGTCGACCTGTTTAACCCCTGAACGAGGTATAGCTATGACATGCCATTACTAAACAATGAGGTTAAACCCGAGAAAAACTCGCATAAAGTCGTTAAGAAAATGTACTCGTAACTAACGTAATACTGAATGCAATTGACGACGATACATTATCAACACTTCGCAGTTCTACCAAACATTTTAAAACGTGACGAAGCACTCTCTACACACTAGAATAACACGCAGTAGTCTTCAGGAAAACCGCTAATATCATTCAAAACACATTAAAATTAACTCTCCTAATAATCATCATCTAATAACCAAGACACATCGATATTACAAAATTTGTCCGTTGCAACTATCGTTACATAACGAATACAAGTGTACGTTGTAAAACGCTAGTTAAGAACCTTCTAAAAGAAATTTCTCTCATAAATCGTGATTCAAACACAAAAAACCATATTTCAAATGACCGAAACTCATTGACGTTCAAACGCAACTCGCGAACTACACAACCACTGCATAATAAAATAAAAAAACACGTAGTATTGACTATTACTCCGTCCCCCACCTAGCTAGGTCACCAACTAACTAATTCAAAAACATAATCATCCAAATTTAATATAAAAAACAAGTAAAATAGTTGTGAATAGTCACATCGCCGTTCTGGCGCCGCCAAACAGTACTTTATATTGTACTATGCATTACACAACGAAATATGTTATATATTTAATATATATTATATATTTAAAGAAATTAAATGAACATTAAAAAACAAATTTTAGGAAAATGGGGTGTAAGAGGGACCGGTTTGGAAAAAGTAAGGGGAGATGGGTGATAAAAGTTTAATATAGTGATGGGGGCAGGTGGGGAAGTTTGTATTAGAAATTTGAGGAGTAGGGATTAAGTTTTGGAAAAATGGAAGGTATTTGAAAAATGTGGAAAAATGGGAAAATTGGGATTTTAATAAAAATATGAAATTTACGAAAATTAGAGAGAAGGGAAAGCGGTGGGTTAGATATATGAATAGGGGTAGTAAGGTAAAAAGGATATTAAAATTTGAGGGATGTTGGTTGACTTTTGGGGGAATGGGGAATGTTTGAAAAATAGGAGAGTTGGGGGAAAATGGGAATTTTAGGAAAAATAAATTTATAGGAAATAAAAAGAAGAGAAAGGACGGGATTTAATATGTGGTTGGGTATGGTTGTGAGAAAAATCGAGATGAAAATTTTAGGGGAATTGGTTTAGTTTTGGGTGAGGGGGAGGGGTTTAAATTTTGGTTGAAAAAGTGGGAAAGGGAGAAAAAATGGAATTTAGTGAAATTTTGGATTTAGAAGGAGATGGTGGGTGAATATGGGATATGAGTTAGGAAATGGGGTGTTTAAAAGGAAAAATGTATTTAAGAATAATTTTATATAAGAAATTTAGGTTTTGGGGGTATTTATGGATTTGGGTAAATTTAGATATATAAAGGTGTTATTATATATTGTATATATTTTATTTAGGTTTGAAAAATTACATAGCTAGTTGGTAAGTTAATGTTACGTCACTTTTCGTAAAAAGTATGCTCATATACCATGCCGAGGACGACAGGAAGCGCTAAGGCGGAAGTGGAGACCAGCCCCAGTGTTGTAAATAGAAATTGAAAAATTTTAGTCGTGAAAAAGCCACCAGCCCCAACATCGTTCGCGTTAACATTTCTGGAATGGGTATTCGCATTCTTGTGAACAAGGGTTCTGCGAAATACGATCGGAATTTGCGTACGCGCACATTTTTCCGTTTGGTTCGTTTGTCTGCGTTTACCAAAGGACAGGAGGAATCGGACAATTATGTTCGAGGCCCATGTGTGTCATGTAGTATACGCAAAAACGCTATTACCAATCGCGTTTTCTCGTGTACGCGGTCAAAAATGCTTACGTATGCCAAATCGCAAAATAGCGACCGCTAACAGTACCTACGTGTTGCTATATCATAAATCTTTGTTTGCGTACATAAGGGAAAATCTTTTCGCGTACGCATTTATAATCCTGAACTAACTTGACAAAAGAACAACGCAAGTGTACGCACCTGAAATGGAATCACGCATAGAGCATCCGTCATTTCGTAGAATGTCGCGTCGATTGGAGCTCTTGCTGCCACGGAA
>JASANE010027480.1:0-37904 GCA_030248225.1 Trileptium ribeirensis
AGGTCGGATCGATTTCGGGCAAAGCTCCCTAATATTTAATTTAGGCTAACCACGTTGATTAACAAATTGTGCCACCTACGTTGAAAGGGCTTATTGATACTCGAAGCAGTAACACCTGTAAACGATATGGGCCGCGTTTTCGTCGTGCAGCCTTAGTAGTGTTCGATAAATTACTGACAGACTGCCCAGACACAGAACACTCCATTTAGCAAATTATTATAGTCTTACTGGAACGTAATGCCTTTCAAAGCAGATACATGAAGGAAGTGTAATAAATTATTTGATTAAAAATTATTAACTGCAATCAATTGACCCAATTAATTGATTAACACTGATTTTCAATTATTTAATTGGCTGGTTCGATTCCAGCTAATTTCCATTAAATTGCACTGCGTGGTTCGACGTGAAGGTATATTTTGAGCAGAGAAATAGATATTAAGCAACGTAAGGACATGTTATTGTACATTAATAAAATCTGAGACCCATATTTATAGTGCTGCATACGCAAGTAGGGAATTAAACTATGTACAAGAAATAAGAACACTTTCTATGTTCTATTATGCACGATGCCATAAGGTGCCCAACTAAATCCATTGTGATCCTCCAGTATCCTTGTCCTTCCCCTTCCATCTAGAAACATGGATCTATCCTGGGGGGCTGGAGCCATGGCCTGCCGATCCGTTTCTCAGTTCACGTATTTGGTGTGTATCAAACCTCGAAATTTGACAAATTGTGATCGAAAAAATCCCGAATTTCGCCTCCGCCACATGAAATTGCCGAATTTGCTCCTGAACGCCACTTACCAGAGCCAACCTTCTAAATACGAAAGTAACCTAGTAAGGCCATGTAGTTAGACCATATTTCTGATGGGTATTTAACGCATAGCAACACTGAGACCCATGTTAAGTACGTACACCATGGTTGTTAATTTACCACTTAGATTTTTTAAGGTTCTGCCAGAATAATTGTACTTCTGTTCTTTGTTAATACTATTCTGTACACTTCATATATTATGCGATACACATATGTTGTATTGTATATACTGGACACATTATATACTCCATTATACACGGTGACATAGTCTACCTGGAGCCATGGTCATCCTCCAACGTCCTAGCCCTATCCCGTTCTTCCCAAACATGGACATGGAACTACCTAATGGGGGCACAATCCATTTCGAAGTTCAAGATTTTGATGTGTATAAAACCTCGAAAATTGACAAATGGTAATGTAAAAATACATAATTTAGCCACCTCAAATGTAAATCTCGAATTTGGCCCCACTCAAATGCAAATCGTGCGCATGGCCCTACCCGGGGCTAAGCTTCTAAATACGAAGGTAACCTCGTTAACTTATATAGTCCACTATATTTCTGTTGTGTATTTAACGCGTGTCTACTTACCATGGTTGTTCTTCTGCGAAAATCACGAACAGAATCGTGCAAACATCATTCGCGTTAACATTTCTGCCGTCGGTATTCGCATTTTTGTGAACGTGAATAAAGACTCTGTGATGTGCGAACGAAATTTGCATACGCGCAGATTTTTTCATTTCGCACGTTTTTCCACGTTTATGAAATGACATGATGAATGTGACTACTATGTTCGTTCGCGGTCTATTTGCATGTTATAGTATACAAAAAAGCGACTGGTAATGGAGCTTTACGTGAGCGGGGTCAAATTGTTATGTTAAATCACAAAATAGGGACCGCTAACAGCGCCTACGAACCGATGCATCGCAAATATTGCAAACGTAAATCAGGAAAGTTGTGGTTTGTGCACGTTCATCGCATTTACGATCGTAAACTTACTTGAAAAAATAACTATAGAACGTACCTAAATTATATTCACGCATATCGATAAAAAAGTGCACTAGCTAGGAGTACTTCGTGCGACACTTTTATGCGCCGTGAAAAGCTTAGATTAGCGCCTATATATGTATATGTCCATTTTGTTTCGCTATTACTTGTAAGTAGGACCGACCAGCGTTAAGCGCATCGAGAAATTCGTTAATGGGTAAGGACTAATTTTTCGAGACATTTAGATGAAAGATTTATTAGCTTTGAAGTCTTTCACGGTAGAGCGCGGCACATTTTTTCTCAAAAGAGCATGGCCGTAACCACGAGCTGAAAAGTGGGGTGTCCGAACAAAATTATCAATCGATCACAACCTGAAGAGTGGGGTGTCGTCATGAGGCATAGCATAAATGTGCAACATAATCAGGGTTAAAACATTGAAACATACCCTGTATGTACTCTAAGAACCGGGCGGGGGTCTGGACACCTCTGATCCTCCTGTAGTTACGGCCGCGCAAAAAGATCAATGAAACCGCAACAGTCTAAGCTTAGGAGGCTTCGGTTCGTAGGCGCTGTTAGCGGTCCCTATTTTGTGATTTAACATAACAATTTGACCCCGCTCACGTAAAGCTCCATTACCAGTCGCTTTTTTTTATACTATAACATGCAAATAGACCGCGAACGAACATAGTAGTCACATTCATCATGTCATTTCATAAACGTGGAAAAACGTGCGAAATGAAAAAATCTGCGCGTATGCAAATTTCGTTCGCACATCACAGAGTCTTTATTCACGTTCACAAAAATGCGAATACCGACGGCAGAAATGTTAACGCGAATGATGTTTGCACGATTCTGTTCGTGATTTTCGCAGAAGAACAACCATGGTAAGTAGACACGCGTTAAATACACAACAGAAATATAGTGGACTATATAAGTTAACGAGGTTACCTTCGTATTTAGAAGCTTAGCCCCGGGTAGGGCCATGCGCACGATTTGCATTTGAGTGGGGCCAAATTCGAGATTTACATTTGAGGTGGCTAAATTATGTATTTTTACATTACCATTTGTCAATTTTCGAGGTTTTATACACATCAAATACTTGAACTTCGAAATGGATTGTGCCCCCATTAGGTAGTTCCATGTCCATGTTTGGGAAGAACGGGATAGGGCTAGGACGTTGGAGGATGACCATGGCTCCAGGTAGACTATGTCACCGTGTATAATGGAGTATATAATGTGTCCAGTATATACAATACAACATATGTGTATCGCATAATATATGAAGTGTACAGAATAGTATTAACAAAGAACAGAAGTACAATTATTCTGGCAGAACCTTAAAAAATCTAAGTGGTAAATTAACAACCATGGTGTACGTACTTAACATGGGCTCAGTGTTACTATGCGTTAAATACCCATCAGAAATATGGTCGACTACATGGCCTTACTAGGTTACTTTCGTATTTAGAAGGTTGGCTCTGGTAAGTGGCGTTCAGGAGCAAATTCGGCAATTTCATGTGGCGGAGGCGAAATTCGGGATTTTTCGATCACAATTTGTCAAATTTCGAGGTTTGATACACACCAAATACGTGAACTGAGAAACGGATCGGCAGGCCATGGCTCCAGCCCCCCAGGATAGATCCATGCTTCTAGATGGAAGGGGAAGGACAAGGATACTGGAGGATGACAATGGATTTAGTTGGACTATGGCATCGTGCATAATAGAACATAGAAAGTGTTCTTATTTCTTGTACATAGTTTAATTCCCTACTTGCGTATGCAGCACTATAAATATGGGTCTCAGATTTTATTAAATGTACAATAACATGTTGTTACGTTGCTCTACATCTATTTCTCTGCTCATAGTTTCACGTCGAACCACGCAGTGCAATTTAATGGAAATTAGCTGGAATCGAACCAGCCAATTAAATAATTGAAAAATCAGTGTTAATCAATTAATTGGGTCAATTGATTGCAGTTAATAATTTTTAATCAAATAATTTATTACACTTCCTTCATGTATCTTCTTTGAACCATGACGTTCCAGTGATCATAATAATTGCTAAATGGAGTGTTCTGTGTGTGGGCAGTCTGTCAGTAATTTATCGAACACTACTAAGGCTGCACGACGAAAACGCGGCCCATATCGTTTACAGGTGTTGCTGCTTCGAGTATCAATAAGCCCTTTCAACGTAGGTGGCACAATTTGTTAATCAACGTGGTTAGCCTAAATTAAATATTAGGGAGCTTTGCCCGAAATCGATCCGACCTGAAATACGATATATTTTAATCCGACTCGTATTACATTTTCCAGTGTACCATATTTAACTTTTTCCCAAATATAATGTACCAATTTCTATAATAATTGCTAACATACGTACCCCACATTTCGCCTCTTATAAACGTGTGCCCAAAGTACAGAATGATTTCTAAAACTGAGTTCCTCATTTAATATTTTTGCAACCATAGTGTCGCAATGTGGATATTTTTTAAAAGGCGTGCCCCACATTTATCTGCTTATTACAAACGTAGTGACCCAATACACTGTAGAGTAATTTCCGCAAAACCCGCGCCCCAGGTTTGGTTTCTTTTCTTGTTTTTATCGGTATCAAAATGTACAAAACGAATTCTAAAAGGATTGAACCATCGTGTACATTACAGATTTGAAATTTTTTGAAGGCATTGCTAACCCAAAATTAGAAAACAATTCTCTGCATTAAATATGGACGAAATAGATATTTTCTGAAACGCCTCGTCGCCCTGAACAGATTGGCACCACGTTATCGCTGCATATTTAAAATTTACAAATTGGGGTTGAGGATTCTAGGAAAAATTTCGGACTGGTAATCAAAGCTCAAATCTTATTGTTTTACATTGTCTCCAAGTCTAATGCGCAATGATTAAGTTAGACTTCTGTGCTCCAACAAGATGTTGTTTGCAGAAGCCTAACATAAGTTTCAGTGGATTCACTTTATCTTATTTTTGTTCAATTTTTAGGTTTTAAGATTACAATAAGATAATAAGAATTACATGATTCTAGAAGAGATACATAAAATATTATGAGGGTCGAACTAGAATTACATCAATTTGTAGTATCATCAGTAATTACTAATAGTATACATTGCTTATGTTTATGTATTGCTAGTAACTATTCTAATGATTGATTAGATCAGTCAATCAAAAAATAAATCAATTAGTCAATAAATCAGAGATCTGTCAACTTGAATTCATTTTATAGAGACAGACCATTTGACACTTGGTCGCATTCGAACAACTAACAAAATTATCTAGGTACGACAGTGTATGCATCGAATTGCACTATTTTGTCCATATTTTAATAATTTTTAACAATACCAGTAATAATAATTCCCGGATTCATAATTTGTTTTCATTATTTATAATACAATAATTCATGTTGGAGCATTAGTCCGTTCATGATATGCATTATTGGCAACTGTTCTCAGCTAATGGTAACGTTATTAATTGTCCAACATTTCGTGGCACTAGAAGCTGTAGGAGCGCTATATCGACACCAATTGGCATTATTACTGTTATATCAACGATACTCATAGCTCGAGTGTTGTCAAACCAGCTTATGACAACAACAACTCTAGGTTCCACAAAAATTCTTTGGACTTCGTCTAGTTTTGTTGTACATCTAACTTCACCAGATTTGTATGCCTTTAACAGCAATAGTTTAATACCTTCTCGTTATTCGATGAGTTCTGCGACCATAGCAGCAGCAAAAGCAATACCAACCACGATTGTTTCATCAGCAACTAACGAGAGCGAACTGAGTACAACAACACTACTCAGCGGTGATTATAGTTCACGCAGCAACTTTAAGCTGTTGTTAGAACAATTCAATAATACCGGCAATGAACCCAGCATATCCGTAGATCAGACACAAAAAGACATATCCATAAAAGGCGAACAAAATAACTGGTCCAATGTTGTCCACTCGGCATCGACGGAAAACATCAGTGTTGACAAGATTCAAAGTGATATACCCAGTGGGAACCATCGGAATGGCATTGACGGCGCATGGCATGTAAGCACATATGGCAACAAATCAGGATGCGGTAGCGAAAGGAGGTCAAATTTGTGCAATCATAGTGGCATTAACACAGTTGAGAACCATGATTCTGGAGTTAACTCGAAGAGGAGAAATGCAAACACTATTTATTTGGCTGAACAGGGCAAGATGATAGGCAATAGCAATGATAATAATAAATACTCCAGTGTTACAAACCTAAAACGTCCACAACTGAACAGTAAAGACAGTGTAAAGCAGTTAAGACGGCGCAACTTTAAGGTAATTGGTGGCAATGGATCCATTTCAATAATTGCTTACCGCGAACACGGCGTAAGACATAGTGGTGGCAATTATTATGGCAATAAGATCGTGCCGCCGCGAAAAAATGGAGGACGAGGTGTATCCATCAGCGATTATGGAGCGATGAAGACGTCAAAAACAGCTATTGTTAGACGAAATGTGAATGGTAAGTGTACAGTTACTCACCTATGCTACTTCTTTAAGATAAGCTGTGAAGTGAGTTTTGTACCTATATTCCTGTTGCCAACATGCAACTGCTGCTGCTAAGTGTTGAAATCAGGAAACATACTCATAAATATAGCATTACTAACAAAGGTTAACTTGTCAACTAAAAATGGGAAGGGAGCGCTTAGGGAAACATATTGTTTTTGCCGATTTTTTGCGGAAAAGTGGGTGGGGGCGCCGCCACCCCCCCTTCCCGGCTGTTCGTGCTGCTCCCTGGCAAGTTTTTTCTCAGGGGAACTGGACATTAGTATCATAGGACAAACAACGATATTATGTTTAATTGTTTGCTCAGGCTAAATGTTTACATTGGTTTGAAATATTTCAAAACAGTTTCCCACAAAAGCATATATATATTGTATAATTATGTAGTTAGTAATATAGTTGTTTCAAATTTAATATATAAACAAGTATAGACTTTAGGCAAGCTTACTATGCAAAGGTGCTTCGCATTTTGAGCGAGAAAAGTCATTTTCTAAAGCATCCCTTTTTCCTTATATTTAATGGGGAATTTTTTATAAAGAACTAATAGTATCTTCGGATTAGGACTTAATTTCTCGAATATTTTTACGCTAGTACACCTCGCTGAAAACCACTGGAATGTGATAATCGACGTATAAAATAAAAATACTACAGACGGCCCTTTCTGGAATATTCCAGGCTGAGCAGTAGCTTAAGCGCAACAACCAGCTGAGGCCGGACTTAATCTTAACTCGCCGAAAAATGCATAGCTAGTTAAGTAATCGATTATGTTGATATCATTTTCTGAGTTGGTTGGGTTACAAACAACATAAGATTTATTTTGACAACTGTCAGTTTTGGTTTCGTTACGTAATTGCTGCAACTTATTGCAGCAATTCAAAAGCATTAGCAGAATTAGAAAGCTTATTCGTACGTAGTATTTAAGATGGGTAAAACTACCGTGCATCTGTTGCTGTTGGTTGACTTTGAGGATTCAATATTTCGGTTTTGAAATTATCGGTAATGTACGTGCCATGCAAGTGTTTTTAAAGAGAGTTCTCCTAAATAAAGTTTATTAACTTGTAAAAACTAGTCTGCTGATTTATATAGCATACGTCTATTACCTACAACAGGGTGCAGATAGACACAGCTTGTAACAATTATTGTGACCATAGTGTTGTACCTTTAACATAGTTTATATATATACTTAAAGCCGTGCGTATCTCTGGGATCACGACAAACTATGTTACACTTATAGATGCAACGGGACCGGTCTCCGTTTCTATGGTCCGGACCGGACCACCTTATATGGAAGAAGCTAAATAAGTCAGTTATAACTTAGCGATTACATTTATTTTCTTTTAACCTTTTCGTGTCGCACGTTTGTTTTTGTGATACACTAAGATCAAGACCAACAACAACCTCTGGCCGTGTCGCTGTGGTTTAAGCAGCAACATTGAAATATTTATTACAGTTTGCATTATAACTGCTATTATCGTCTTACGATTTGCAAAATATTGACCAGCCACTCCTGCTGCAATAAAAACGTCTGTTATGCTCATAAATTAGTTACAGTGAATCACGATGATGGACAGTTACCGGAGGAGGGTTGGGGTAATATTTAGTTAATAGTATCTACCGAAACAGAGAGAGCCAAGCGAGCGCTGTTTCCACCAGTAACTTTGCTATTGGCAAAAATTGAAGAAATTTCTTTTTTTAACATCTTTGAAGATCATAACTTATCACCGGATAGATGGATATTTACAAATTCTTTTTATTTGATTATACATTCAGTCTATTTGTATGCTTTCATTATACGTTACAACGCGGGCCACATCTTACGGGTCAAAAATAGCTCCAAAGGGGTCAACGGTCACATTTTTTGAAATTTGGGAATCTGGGTATCTAACTTCGCGAACAATATCTCGAAATAGAGGCTTCGCAGCGAAAAACGGACACCACTCATCGACAACTACGACTTTGATGTTATGCATTGTTTTTGTTAGAGCTGCTATTTTAGGGCTATGAGCCGAGGTTTTAAAATACAACAAAAAAGTGAAAATTTCAAAATTTTTACAAAACAAACTTTTTGCTTGTTGGGGTGAAGTATGGAATTATAGGGTTATTGGTTCAATTGTTTTAACACCATGTTGGTTGTGTCATTAACTCTGCAGGACGGTAGAGAAGCAGAAGCAAAATTTGGCTAAATTTTCGCACCAAAAATTATCAAATTTCGCCACGTTTTTAAATATGGATATTTGTAGGTCAATAGAAGGTGTTTTAAGGTTGTCGGGGTTACAAAATACAATGAATGCTATTGTATTTGCGTGCTATGCATCAAATAAGGCAATTGTTGGGGGGGGGGCTAGCGCGTAAAAATAACTTTACATAATAAGTTTTCTTAAAATTTGTAAGTTATAATTTTCAAAAGTTTTGTCTTTTTGTCATTGCAAGAAAAAACGAGATCTTTGGTTTTGATGTATGATTACAATTACCGTAGAATTATCGCTGAAGTATTGCCGGTGTATAATTGGCATCATGGCACTATAAGCGGGCTTAGGGACCTGAATTTGGAATGACAAATTGATCGATAAGAGCAGGTAGCCACACTCCCTCCGTTTCCGCTCGCTTTGCGAATTACCATTTCAGACGCATATGACGTACTAAGAGATCATGAAAACTAGCTACCTTCCGAGTTTGAGCTCTGGTTGCAGCGCGAATAATTCAGTTCTTGCGCTGATATATTTAATTTATATCATTGCATACGCTGCACTATATCACGTGATAGCGTTTTCGGGATGCCCGTCGTAGTTCAAACAAATAAAAACTTAGCATACCAGACGTTATCTTAATTTGTCTTATTCTGTTTGCCGCTAGCCTCTAAGGGTACGTTCACACGTTCAAACTTTTTGCTCAAATTTTGATCAAAATTTAAGCTCAAATTTTGATCAAAATTTGAAGACATTTTTTACATTTTTGGCAAGTTTGAACGTATGAACACTGTTCAAACTTCTCCAGGATATTCCTATGACCAATCATCGATAAGATCGATTGATTTGTTACCAGACCATTATTTATTTATTATTTATTATCGATTTATTATAATTTATTTTATTTACCAAAATAAACGATTGCACCATAATTGTATCCACATGCTAAAATTGTCAAATGGACACCTGATGCTTCGCCGTGGCCGCAGGGTACCACTAAAATTTTTTCAATGCCGTAATATATTTGCTACGGTTTATAGTTTATTCAGATTAGTGGGACAAAATTTAAGAAACTTGACATTGTAGATATTAACATAACTCAACGGTCGCACGGCAGCAAAATAATCAACATTAGGTATTACTTAGGTTGGGCATCAGCGTTTACGTTTAAAGTTACTTCGGACATTGGCTGATGGTAGCTACATGGTCAGTTCACGAGGACAAGGGCGGATCCAGGCAGGGATTCATGGGTCAGATTCCTGGCCCTACCGAAACATCCATAGGTGCGTAAAGTCCATCGGCTCAGGGGGGGTGGTGGTTTCGGCGGGTGTAGGCCAGGGTAGTAAACAATTTCTTCGCTATGTTGTCTTATAACGGTGACTTACTTCTGCGTCAGAGCTTTCTAATATTGCCAAAAGTGTTCGCTTGCTTTGGGTGCGAGCTCTGGACGAAAACTGGAGGATGGGTTGATGCGACGTCTCGCGGGGGCCTTGTGCGGCGCCTCGGGCGGGGTGCTGCGGTGTGGCGGGCTTGTCATGTGATGGAAATCCTCCGCCTCATACGATCCACATGAAAATATCGTGGGGATCCCCATGGAGATCCCACAGCCTGTTACAACCCACGTTAAGGCCGTGATACCACGAAATCTTGTCAATATGTCATCACGTGTCTGCGTTGGATCACGATGAACACGGTCACTGTCAAGCACAGATTTTAAAACAGGATAGCAACGCGCTTGAGATCCCCATCGCGGTGGAGACGCGCCCGATAGCCGCGCGGACAAGCAGCTGCGGGCCCTAACCTTCTCTGCTAGATACTTAGACTCTCTAGTATTCAGAAGAAAGCCAGAGGCTAGATACTTATTATCTCTAGAGTGTTTGGTCGGGGGGTGGATGGAGATCGTCAGGGGGACAATTTTTGAAATTTATTTTTTTGGATTCAAAATCTTTCTTAAATTTTTGCAATTGTTCCACGACTTTGTTAATTTTCCCCCGAATTATGAATTCTCTCCCAATTTTTGCCTATTTTGGTCAAAATTTTCCGCGTGCAAAAGGACGCGGGGAGGGGCATGATCCGGAGCTTCAGCGGGGGATCGGTGATGGATTGGCATCGCCCCCAGGTAGGTAGATGGGTGTTCGAGCCTCGTGTGGATAATCCTCCTCATCCCATATGAGCATGTATGATTCTTTTAGTATTAAGACAAATTTAACACAAATTTCATTTAAACGACTTAGTCACTCACTGGTTATCCCCAACTGGTATTTACATTTACAATATCAACCTCTTAAATTAATGATAAATAATGTTGCTTAAACTTTATTAAGTACTAAATCTCTTAAATATATGAGTGGCGCATACAAATACAGGTTGCACCATTGTCGATATATCAAGACTTAGCGTTAGGTCCTTACAATCTTTATACTAAGCCTAAGTGTTAATTCAAACACGACCACTAACTCCCGAGTTACCTGCACTAAGCTGTTTCTTTGACAACTGTGTTCCGAAAGATGAATAAGCAACATGCGACCTATGTTGTGCACACTACACGCCTCAGTGAATATATAAAAATGACGAAAAATTCGTAATTAATGTCACAGTGCAATGTCAGTGAACAAACAAAATAACTAAACTAAACAACTCAGTATTCAATGTATTTTGGTTTTAGACGAATCGCTTGCATCGTTAAGTGTAAATCGCGAACAAGCGTGTGATGGTGAAAAGGTGTCCCTCAAATGTCCTCAACGAACCCACATTATGATCGAGCGGGTTTTTTATGGCCGTCTTGTGCCGTCAACAGAGTTGTGTGCTCCAGCGCGAAGAAAGGTCAGTTGCTACTGAGTTAGGAATTTAGTAGTTAATATGATCCATCCATGTGACACACCGTGTATATTTTGTAGCATTTTCATAATTTTATTAGTGTGAATTTCCTAATAGCGGTGAGCAAAGTTTTGGTTACATTGCGGCGAATGGCAGGTCTGGACCGAGTAACCATTTCGGATATATTTTGCTCGTATCCCGTAATCCGAGCCAATAATCACAACTTTTAAAACGTACAACTACAATACAATTCTTCGGAAGGCACGATGCGTCTGATTGGAACCATCGAACCCCAAATTTCTAGGGATTATAATGATGGAAAAAAATTTTATAAAATATATGAGCTAATACCAATCGAAATACTTTGTTCTATCCAGCCATGTGTTTCAAGGGATTTTAGATTGCCAAAACATGTTTTATGATCCAACTTAATTCTATCTGTATATATATATGATGTCACTATATCCTAGGTAAGATACGTTTTATAATTACAGCATATGCATGCGGCTGACATTTCGCTGAGTAGCGCTGTACAGACGTGTAGCCAAGTTGGGGAGTTGACATGGTGCCGTGCCCTCCCCCGTACGTCCGAGCGGGGAACCCCGCACAGTATGACTGCGCAGCTAAGCACATGTTTATGTACTGCAGGTGTGTGGTTAAACGGTGCCCTACATAGCAGTTCCTGTCCCATCACCCCGTTCGAAAATTTCGCCCCTGTCTCGGTACCGTACTCATATGGTGGCAGTTTTGGCATTATGATTTGATCTTATATTTTTATTATAACATAGAGTAATTTTTATGACTTCGTAATAGGGTTAGAAAAAGGTCTGGATACAATTAATACTCAGACGGAGCCGTTACACCCGGCTTAAATAAAAGTCAGCCTAGAGTTTCTGTAAGGAATCGAACCTAAAGTTATCGGTTTGCAGTTGGGCTATGGTGGAAGCGACACAGCTTGTGCTTGGTGTCTACATTCAATCAGGATTATTTGACCGGCGATATCATCATTGCTGCATTTGGTGATTGAAACAACCAAACTCTTAAAAGCCGAAATCAGTTACATTTCCACGCAAATTTCTAAAGCTAAAACGAGACTAATTTTCTTTCCTATAAGGGGAGTTGTGAGCTTTCGCCCTGTCGATTCCAAAAGTAGAGAGGGAATGCTTTGTCGATGTGTATTGCATAAATTTGAAGATGGATTTACTACCGTTCGTTTTAAGAATTGTTGTCGCCCTCAATTCACGTTTATCTTTATATCGACTGTATCTTTTATATCGAGCGGACCGACACCAGACAACAAACGGGCGGCGCTTGGCGGCACAAAAGCTTTGCAGCTCCGCGCCGGGCCCATCTTGGTCTCTAACTGGCCAGGCAGGTCGAAAGTTGCGGCTTTCCAACGGTCGGGCTGAAAGATTTTAGCCCGTTGTCGCCCTAGTCGTAATACACAGCATTTATTTACCCAGTAATTTGAAAATTTGTTGCTAATAATTTGTAGGCACCCAGGTGTTTTGCAGGTACTATCAAGATCTAGTAATTTTGGGTGACAGATTTTATCCCCTTCAATTTTAAAGTGAATCATCTGTCACCGTCGAGTGTCATCCAACCTGAATGATCGCAGGCACCAACAGTATCATATAATCGACGGCGATAAATTGTATACACTAAATGTGACATTGCCCCAGTTGCCGATGTGCTGTGTTTTGAGCAGAAAATTCCTTACATGAGAATCCATCGTTTTTGAGATGTACCGTAATAAACACACATATATATATATATTTGTAATATAGTCGTAATACACAGCATTTATTTACCCAGTAATTTGAAAATTTGTTGCTAATAATTTATAGGCACCCAGGTGTTTTGCAGGTACTATCAAGATCTAGTAATTTTGGGTGACAGATTTTATCCCCTTCAATTTTAAAGTGAATCATCTGTCACCGTCGAGTGTCATCCAACCTGAATGATCGCAGACACCAACAGTATCATATAATCGACGGCGATAAATTGTATACACTAAATGTGACGTTGCCCCAGTTGCCGATGTGCTGTGTTTTGAGCAGAAAATTCCTTACATGAGAATCCATCGTTTTTGAGATGTACCGTAATAAACACACATATATATTTGAAGGGATTCTGCAAAGTAAGTCACATCCTTTTAATATAACAGATTCTATGCAATGGATTAGCACAAGAGTGGGATCTAGGTGCTAATGGAAAGTTCTAAAATCGAGTGCTTCTTTCACTTTTAAGGCGCGTTGTCGCATTCAAACTGTTTTGCACAAACTTTGAGCTCAAAATTTCACAAAAATATTACTGTTGTTTGTATTTAAAAATTTTGACAAATCATCATGGTTCAAAACTTGAGCCTAAATTTTTAATTGAAAATTTTGAGGACCTTTTTTTGTCCTTGATTGGCTGAAGCAATACTTTACAAAAGCTTGAACAATTTTGTTCACACTTTCAAATTCACCAAACATGAACAGTTTCAAATTTTGATTGAACTTAAAGTTTATCAAAGTTTGTGCTCAAATTTTGCGCAAAAAAACTTAAACTTGTCACGCACCTTAACATTTGACTACTTTCGCTTGGTTTGAATGGCGTAGCAACACATATTTGACGGTTAGGTTCGAAATTATTGCAATCATTCGCAATTATTACAAGTTTTATTATGGTACATTTAGTCAGATTGAAATCAGACTGTATAATGTCAATGTTTACATGGTGATGTTTCTTATTGGCGGCTTCTCCTCAAATAGATTTAATTATGTTCGGTTTTATTACAAATTGATATATGCGCTTATAAGTTTTTGTAGATTCGATACGTCAAGCCAAAGGGACACGATTTGTCAGAAGATAATGGATACGAAGATCTGTCGTGTCATGCCGAAAATGCTTATTCGGTAAACTATGCTTGCCTATTTTTCTATTTGAGAACACAATTTTTCCGTTTTATTTTTTTGGCTTCTGTAAGTATTTTTGAACTTGAATGTGTATATTTGTAGTTAATTTATAATTTCTTACGTTTTACAAAGACTTTATAAAGGTGTGAATAAATTTTTCATGCTTAAACCGTAGATATTAATTTGTCAAAATCACGATCTGAATCGTGCAAAAATTCGGGCTCAGAAATGTCAGTGTCGTCAAGTGAGAATTTTTATTGTTATTCGTAGTTTAGCGGACGCGAACCTAGACGCCATCATGATGTGTTAATGTAATACGGGTACGCGAATATTTACTGATTTCGACCGTTTGCTCGCGTTCAGCAAATAGCATGCTGAATCGCAAACATGTGTTCGCGGTCAGTGACTGTATGCACAAAAGTGTGCTACCAAGAAACGCTATTGCGATCAAGTTTCTCGCTAATTCGATAATTAAATTGTGATACTAAATTATATAGTAGTGATTGCAAACCTACGTGTTCCTGTGTCATAAATTGTGTCTGTATACATAAGGTAAAGTCTGGATTTGTGCGCGGACATCGGCTTCAAGATTGTGAACTGACTTGATAATAGAAGAAACCATAGAGAAATCACTTAAAACTGACGAGCAAGTTGGAGTATTTCAACTACCGTAAGTAATTGGACCTTGTGAATATTTAAATAAGATCAAATAAGCTAGTGGCTAGGCCTTACAATATTTAATTACAATAGTGACACTCTCACAGCAACAGCTGGTCAAATCGACGTCGGTGAATGCTCAAAATTTTTGTCTTTGTTGCGGGTTTGAGACTTAGGTCCCTAGTTCAACATCATGATTTGTTTTTATTGAAAAACCCTATTTTCACAGCTTTATACGTTATAAATTTGTAAATTTGCTGTCCTTCGTTTTAACGTCTGTAAACTCCGGTGCAGATTCACGCGTTGTTTTAACTATCGGGATATATAAGCCTCCTTTGCTTCTATATCTATAGTCTGCAAGATCAGACCCCACATCCAATCTGATCAGTCCTAAATTTGAACTTCTTTAAATTTCATCAAGTAAAAATTTTCTACTTAGGCATAAAAATTTATTGGTCCACATTTTTATACTCATCTTTTCGAGAAACAATAGCTTGAAGCATTTTACATTTTTAAAATTTATTGAATATTTTCAAGGAGTCTCGATGGTACTTGGGATCTCGCATACAGTTTTAAGCAATTTACGTTATAAAAACAATTTAATATTTTCAAGGACTCGCCTGTAGTTGGAATCTCGCCACTCGGGACTAATGTATGACGTTTGTGTACCGAAATTTGAGCCAGTGGCAGTTGTCCAACCGGACGTTCGTAGAATCGGGATTCAGCCTAAACAACCCCAAAACTGAGGGTCAGTGGGGTTTTAACCTTCTATACAGGATTAGGCCAAAATCATTAGGTCTCAAACGTCCGCAACTTCAAATGAGGGTTTATATTTTGGCCTGGCAACATAGAGGAAACAATAGCAAGGCTGGGTTAAGTTTTGCAGAGGCGCACCCAGGTTTTGCCTTGCTTGGTGGCCCCTGGTTAAATCAAACTGGGTTGCACCACGCTTCGTTGAGCTTTACATTGTTTTGATGGAAAGTAGTACAAATTTGATGGTTCAAGCAAATAATAAGTCGAATCCAAGACGGTATTAGAAGAACATGTTAGGGTGCTGATCTTGTCTATGAGCGATTTCGCCAGTCATGATTCTTAGTGCTAAAGGTCCGAAGTAGATCGTAGTGTACTACGAACGACAAGAACAGAAATCTGAAAAGTGTGACACTCTTCAGTATCATCGGCTGTAGGTGGGTGCGGTGAGAAAGTACCTGAGGTACCTTTTTATATTTTCATGTTTATATGTTTTGTGTTTAGAACACGTTATTCATGTCATTCAGAATAATGTATATATATTCTGGTTGTTGAATTCTGAATATTAGTGATTGAAACGCGCTAAGCGAAGAATTCTAACTGGTCATGCTTGAATTCTGAGTATAGGAACAGTGAGCGATACGACCGAAGCAAAGAATTCTTAATTCTTACTAGCTGTCACAGCGATGAAAATTGACAATGTCCGTTATTTAGGTTTTTAGTTTACACGTATTACTCGAACGAAAGTTTATTTGAAATCTTGAAATCTCTATTTGGGCCATTTAATTACTCGCGAAGAGCGATTTTAACATCTTTGCCCTCTGGAAAAGCGGACCAAAGGGTCAGATCCCGAAGGGCCCCAAAAATCACGTTAATTGTAACTCAACAACCGCTGTAGAGTCAAGCAGGCCAACTTTTATAGAACAAACAAAATAGTATTTAATGCTGCGCGTTCATCTCAAGATGTAGGATTTGGGTCAAAGCGGGTTCTATATAAAATGTGCTTATGAAACCAGATATACACGAAGCTGGTAATAACTCCGAGCCACTCAAGGTATATGGGTAATTTGCAGTATATAATGCTTATTATGTAGAGCAATTCATTCTGTATGAACTGCAATTGTATGCTGCTATTGTCATATACACACAGCAGGATGGGGAAAACGGATTTTTCCATTGGCCCATGCACCCAAAGTACACGAAAATGGTAATATTTCCGCATATAACTGCACAAACTATTTATATGAGTATTTTTGGCACATTTTGTGGAGCAATTCCTTTTCTCTGTAAGCTGCAAATAAGTGCTACTATGTCATTATTTACATTGTTGGGTTGGGTCAAAAAACGTTTTCAATATGCCCGCAGAATCTAAAATGCACAAAAATTGTAATATTTTCGCAACCTCTGGAATTAATATGGGGTTTTTTGGTGCAGTTTTGCAGAGTAGTTTATCGTTTATGTGCTTGCACATTACTAGCACAATAATCGGTATGTCAACTATTCAAGCAACATGTCTGTTTTATGGTGGCTCATATACGTCTCTCTAAATTACATATTCAGCACTAAGAATTAACCATCTTGGCGATAACATAACCTGCCGGAATATATGCTTACAGAAAATAACAAGACGTTGCAGCAATCGTCGAAAGTGCAAATTTACAGTCGGCGCTCAAATATTTGGTCATGACCCCTGTCCAACAACATCCAAGTATCTTCAAATAACCTACAAATGCAAACCTAGTTAGTATTTTACTTTAATAACTTATAGATATATTTTAAATACACTCACGTTGCTATTCAACTGTCGTGTGGTGTAAACAAAGGATAATTTTTGCCGTCAGCTTGCTATAATTAATATCAAAAGTACCTTGTTGCATACTTTCTGCACATTGCATTCGTTCAGGTCCCCATTAATAAATTAGATACATATTTTATATATAATCAAAAGGCACATTATTTGATGTTCATTTAATGAAAGTTGCAAAGTAATCGCTTTATGTGACGTCAAATTATACATCTATATCAGATCCATATATAACACAGAGTAACCAGAATTCTAGTCCGTGTGAAAATTGTGTGACGGTCCCTGAAGAGGCAAAAATCCTACCGCAACCGGAATTCTGCTTAAACCTTTTCATATTTTTACTGTCGAGGTGGTTTAATATGCAGTTTAATATCTGCGATGACCAGTTTCTTGTTCAAAAGAAAAAATCAAAATTTCAGGACTCCTACTGAACATACTAAGCGTCTCAATCGCAGAATTCCCAACTACCTTAAAAATTGAACTTTAATGATACAACATAAAAGACAAAATAAGACAAATGCACAATCAGAATCTGAATTCTCAATGCCTAGTTAATATTAGCCTTGACAAAATATAATTCATAAAGGAATAGAAATTCATTTGTACTGTCAATGTCCCAACCTCCAGCATTGCCATAGTAAAATGTAGCAAAAGCCACAACTAGACTTATATGTTTACCGCAAAATAGCATAATGGGCTGTCCTTCTTTTTCGTAAAGCTGTGAATTGGCTTTGAAAATGGCTTTTTTCGAAGTTAGTGTACTGTAGATGGGAAAACCGGATTTTACATAATGGCGAATGGAAACTAGGTGGAACTGACAAGTCTTCGCTCGATGATTTGAGCTTTTTGAAAAGGAGCGAGCAAAGCGAGCGGAATTTCCATCTATAACTTTGCTAGCAACAAAAACTGCAAAAATTTCTTGTGGAGTTCGCAACTCATCACCGGTTGGATGAATGTTCACAAATTTTTTTCACAAATTCTATTTGTACCCTTTCATTAGACGCTAAGCCCGCCGACTGCATCTTCCGGGTCAAAACGGGCCCAAAGGGGTAATGGCCACATTTTTTCGAAATTTGGCCATACGGGTATCTTATTTCTCCACCTATATCTCGAGATAGAGGCTTCGCAGCGAAAAACGCCACTCAGAAGCTTCTCATCAACAGCTACAACTATATTGTTTTTTGTCAGAGATGTCTTTTTCAAGTTATGAGCCCAAGTTAAAAAGTATAAATTTTTTGCTTGTTGGTTCTGTACTATAGGTTTGTAGAGTTATTTTACCCATTAAACAAGTTGGCTTCATTTTTCAAGGCATATTAATTGTGCTATTCCCAGAGGAACGGTGCCGGATCTAGATTTACTAAATTTTGATACCAAAATTAGTGAAAGTTCGCCACTTTTCCAATACAGATGTATGTAGGTCAATCGATCGTGCCGAACAGTTGCATGTGTGGTATGCATGAAATAATTCAAGTCTTTGGCCCTACTACGTAAAAATCACTCTTGGAATTATATTTTTTCTTAAATTTTGTGATTTATAAAATTGAAAAGATTTTGTCTATTTTGTCTATTCGGTCATTCGAAGAAGTAGTAAAGAACGCTACGGTGAAAGATATAACTAATAAAATGACCGTAGCGTTATCATTGAAGTATAACCGGTGCATAATTACTAGTATGGGACTGAATTTTAAACGACAAAATGGTCAATAAGCGCTGAGTACCCTTAGTCGGTCTATTTTTCCTCGCTTTGCGAGTTATTGGTATTCAGTGAGTGTGGCGCAATTTGCGTAGTGATGCGCAGTGGAAGGCATTTTCTTCATACTGACACGCCATTAAGACCCTAAGCTCATTATGGCATTCGATGGTCAAAATTATAGTCTCGTCAGCCTCACTAAAACCTCATAAAAACAAAATATGGAAATACATTACAGGAGGCATGCTGCTGTCATTTTCAGCTCATTTAGCTCATTAAGTCGCATGTTGCTTATCCATCTTTCGGAATACAGTTGTCAAGGAAACAGCTTAGTGTAGGTAACTCGGGAGTAAGTTGTCGTGTTTGAATTTAGGCTTAGTAATAAAGATTGTAAAGACCTAAGGCTAAGTCTTGATATATCGACAATGGTGCAACCTGTATTTGTATGCGCCACTCATATATTTTTAGGTTCCCGAGGGGGGCATTGAGACCTCAAAAAATCGAAAAAATTTAGGGATATGGGTAAAATGAATATTTTCTGAACCGCCTCATCGAGTTGAGTCGATTGGTACGAAAATCATCACTGTACATTCAAATTTGTCCGAATCCGGGCTGGGGGGATAATGGAAAAGAACCGAGAAACAAAATGCAAAACAAGAAATTATTTTTAAGCGGAAAAAAATTTATTTTCAATTTCGGAAAATTCGAACATTTCCAAGGCTAAATTATATATTCACTGCAATCAAGTAGTGTTGTAAAAATGAGAAAATTTGTTACAGAATATTCGAAAACAACTGTTAACAGCAAGAAAAACAAATTGTTACCGTATTTTTAAACAGCTAGTAGATATGAATTTATAATATATATACGATGTTATAGTCGCCTGTGCTTTAGTGACTACATTACCATTACGATAGCTAAACATAAAATTAAAGATTCATAGCAAATTATGCAATGCATAATCAGATATATAATTATTAAACTAAAGACTAAAAGTTTTTGCAAGAGCTGAAAAATCTCTGAGAATGTGTAGACTCTAAAACTCTGCTCTATCACCAAAATAGAATGTAGAGTATAAATCTTTAAGTGTTGCTGCGTTTCAAATACTGAAAACTTGCCCAAACAACGTTAGTGCTTGAAAATTTTTGAACACAACATAAACTGTAAAATTTACGAAAGTCTCGTATTGTATCATTCAGTGTTTGACAAACAAAAGCCGACGTCACAAATGGAACCCAGGTTGTATAATTGAATGCAGTGTACATAAACTACTGAGCTATTATATATCTAGGACCTGATTGGCGGTTCCTTAATGTAGGCGGATCCTGTGGCGATTTTGCAAAATTTTAGCAAATTGTGCTAATCGATTCGTAACATTATAAATATAACATTTTAACTATGCAGTTAGTTAACGAAACTAACTCGTTCAATATGTTTCAGGTCAATTTACAAGCGATCATATATGCCAAGGACGTGACTTGTCACTGGACTGTGGTGGTAACCAACGATTAGCGTTGTACTCAGCTAAATATGGTCAAAATATATACGACGGACCGGTTTGCAGCGGTGGCATTAGCTCTTCCAAACTCCTCAGCAGAGACGGTTAGTTAGTTACTTTGCTGGCGGACTTGCTTATGTCTTACTGGTGTATAATAAGGGTGAGAATGTAGGAGCAACGCTGGACTCAGACAAGCCGAGCCTAAGACCTGTCTGTGAAAACCGAGCCTAGTAGATTCGGAAACGCTAGAGTGGGCTGTGAAAAGGTATTATATAAAAGGACCAAAAGTATAGTGAGCCAACAGCTTGAACAGTCGGCCTTTCCGCGATTCGGCTCTAAAAAGCTCTCAAAGCAACTATATATATTATTAATCCTTTGTTGATTTGTTTATTATATACTGTCTCTAAAAGGAATCACAAACCTTTATCATATGTATTACGATCTTTTTAACAACCGAGCCCTGGCTGTCTTGCTGTGGGAATGGTCGTTCTTAGCCGACATGCTCCACGAAGAGTCGAGCCGAGCGGCACATGATTCCGGACGAGGTATACCAAACCGAGGTTGAAGCTTGGCTCTTTCTAGCTTCTAGTTTATGAATCGCTGTGGTCAAGTATGACAGAATGCCTGTTAGCCGACAGAACATCGTATCACCCTCGAGTGTTGGGACTAAAATTATATCTATAATAAGTTGTCAAATAATGTTGAAGGTTCTTTACTTGATACCAATGTAAAACCAATCTGCTACGGAAAGTGGCGATTGTGACTAGAACTATTGATGTAGACCATTTAGTATAAAAATCTTAACAATTCGTTCTATGTATAAAACAGTTTTAGGAAATTATAAAAGTTTTTACTAGAATTTTGTCGAGAAAAATACGTTTTCTGGGTAATGTTTGACAAGCTGAGAGCCGATTGCTACCCAAAGTGATGGGTGTATCTTCAAAATTAATGACATCGCGATATGAAGACATGAATGAGAAGGCCCACAATTTCATTTTAGCTAATGGAAATGCTGTAATACTGTAACCTACGTGGTTCTGGGGTACGAATTATCCACGTTAGATCACACTCTTTTAGTTGTCAATATCGAGGCTCGCATCGACCTATGCCGCGGAAACCACAGTCGAACTATTTTTGAGTAGCACAATTAATTGTTCACTCGATAGTTTATTATAACTCTTATAATCTATAGAAATACACATATAAACACACACTTACATTACTCACAGGATATGCTGAATACGCTCCGATTGTAAAGATTCTTGCAACGCGTCAATTTGTTTGATCACCGATTGGAACTGAATTGCTTACACTCGCTACGCAAGGGTTTAAATAATCTTCTCTCGCCTCAATTCCCGGGAACTAAATTAAACCTAGTTCTGAAACCTCTCTAATTCCTAAGATTTTAATATAATCGTTGCCAGAGAAGCCACCGGTTCTTGGAATTTCTAAATCCGCTCCCTAACTTAAGTTTTAATTTTTGTTCTAGAGAAAGACTTTTTATGAAATTCGCCGAAATGTTAACTCAAAACATTTTCCCAAATTTTAGACGCGGATTCAGCACATACACACTCACACATCCGCTAATTAGGTGTCAATACATAAGGCACTCATTACTAATACTCACACATATAAACAACAATACAACAGGCCATAACACACAAAATATCCTTCAAAACTCTCTTAATTTTAACTGTTTCCAGGGTCTTAGGCACGCTATAAAGTTTCATAATTTTTAACAATTTAACTGTTTGGAATGTAAAAGAGTGACATGGGGGATGCTCCATAATTTCTTAAGTACTGGATCAAAATGTACCAAATTCAGTTTGGTTAATCTAGACTACGCCCTAAATAAAATGGTATCAAAATCCGTAAATACATGGGTCATCCCCCCTACCCATTTTGAGTCACATCTAACAATAATTTTTGTACAATATTCTATTCATCATTTCAAAACAACGTACCCGAAACATTTGTTGCATATCAAAGTATAGTATACATACAACCCACAGAGAATAGGCAACATACATTTCTTCTATTTTCACTCACATAGCTTGTAGTAAACAATATGTGTTCATAAACAACCAAACAAATAAACAATAGGTATAATCCAAGCACCAATACAAATACATATACTTTTTCACGTGTAGTAGATAAATATTATACACACTGTAACTGCATCATAAACATGACTGTTATGAACAAGATTTTCATATGCAACATTCGAATCGACCCATCGGATTCGACGGGCCTCTGAGTTAGGTAAAGAATCGAATTATCGAATTGATGGACGTAATGGTACCTTGTCACATTTCCCCCTCGCTCACAAAAAATTTGTACCCAAATTTTCCCACCTAAAGCTGTTTTTTTCTACCCCATTTTGTATTACACACAATGCAGAGCGTAGCACTGGTTCATATGCCCAGTATTTGTAACACTACAAGTACATCACTATACACATTGTATATAGAACATACGTCTGCATTATATATTGCACCATTTTGCACCGTATATTCGCATAAACACAATTATTCACGATGGACATTTTTGCGCTGACGTGCTGATAAATTTCCAAATGTGTTCTTATTATCATTGGTGGTCATGCAATCATATCTCATTATTTGAGTCAATAATCCCGTTTCTTCGTCACACGATTTACATCGTCATTCTGCCAAATACAAATAACCACAGCCACGGCAGTAACTGTTCCCACGTTTACTGGTTTGATAACCAACATTCCATGCACGTTGATATCCAAATCGTTGATATCCAATGCACTTTTGTTAATGTACCGATCCTTTACTGGCTGAACCCTTGTGTCGGATTAAAGATGATCCACGCTCGTATTGGTTTAACATCCAGCGGCGGCAACCACATATATACACATACTACATAAACCGCATATATACACATACTACATAAACGATTCAGGCATACTCACATTCTGATGTATTACAAACATTAATAAATAAACAAGTTTTGCAGACCCAATTTTCCGTTAGATTCTGTTGGTTTTTTTATAAGCATTCTAGTGTAGCATTTCTTTCATTCGTATTCAATAGGACAAATTTATATATCTTCCTAGTGGCTTATGTGTTGCATGCTTCAAATACAAAAATGCTTTGTCGTAAGTTGATTTGACAACAATAATAAAAACTAAAATCACGTATATATCACATAATTATGTGGCTAAGTTCTAAAATTTTTGTATGATGTTTTACATTTTGTTATAATTTTATACGATTTACCACTTTGTTTACTAAAATCTTGTTGTATTGAGCGCGGCAGAAAAAGGTCTAATATTATACGCTCTTGATTTTTTTTCAAGACAATTTAAGTCATGAAAAGAGGCAAGGACTTTTGCATGGAGTTCTAGAACTAAACCCCAGTATGGTTTAAATTTTTATAGAAAATCTATTATATAGGTAAATATCCACTATTAATTATACGCAGAGCAAGAAATATTTTCAATATTTGGAATAAATTTTTAGGGATAGCCTCACGTTTTTTTTCATGATAAATTCAGTATCACTTCTTACATGTTCATCATTTGACTATAATATATAGGATTTTATTCCATAAAAAAATTATTCCTAAAAGTAAATACACTAAAAATATTTAGCCTTTTTTTGTTTTTAAATATATTATTTGTTTTTTTCAGATCCGAATCATTCCCACTTGTATATCCCTAAAATAAATACATATATATATTTCGTAACAACATATTAATACATTTTTATCAGCGTTCAAATATATTATACAAAAATAATATTTTCAATATTATGGAAATCTTTTTGCACTCTTAGTTACTCTAATTGTTATGGGCCTGATTTCTACCGTACTATTTTGTGGGACATTGTGTTTTGCGCCATATATTACACAATTTTATAATAAAAATATGTTATCAAAAATAAAAATAAATATTAGACATCTGTTCATTTCTGAATCTCATCCCACAGTGCTTTATCACAGTTTTTGCGTATCTCAATTTCCAACAAAATTAATAAACTTCAAAGAGACATATGAACCTATCAGCCATTTTTTTCGTAGTTTTGGCTGCAACTCTCGCATACTATTTACACACCTTTAAACTTAATTATATGATCATTAATTAAATATAAGTATAATTTGTATATCGCATAAAATTTTAGTTTTACCATACTTTAATTTAAAAATTAAGAAAAAAAATATTTAGCAATTAAGCTGTCTTAGATTAGGCTCTTCACTAAATCACCAAAAATACTTGTCATACCATATAGTCTGTCGTCTATATAAAAGTATACTTGTACTCTTACATTTATATGTATCTAAATATAGTATAATACCTAAACTGCTAAAGCATTAACCAATTTGTGTATGTTAACTTTTTTTTTAGTTTGTATAAGTTTACGTGGTCTACAAAATGCTTCAGAAAGTTTACCCAAAATGTTGTAGCTGCGGGTCGGCGGACATCTATTTCCAGGGGGCTAGAGCTGGTCAAAATAAATTTTGATCTATTCTTACGGCTAGTTCTCGGTCTTGTTCACTCCACATTATCTAATTACTAAGATATATCACAATAACAACAAGGGGTGTATTGAATAACCATTTTATAGTATGGGATAAACTACACATCACAAACTGCTTCAAATTTCTTTGTGCGTTCTTTGTTTTTGTAGACTTTTAAAAAAACGTATCAGGATGCAGAAATCGCTTTTATTTGTTTTTTTCATACAACACTGCAAAACTTCAATATAGCGCACATTGTGGGTACAATTTGTTTGATGGCTCTGATTTTTTTTTCCAAATGCACATATTTTATTGTATAAAGTTATATATGTAAAATATAAATAGCACGAACATGAGCACAATGAGCTTTTTCCTTACTTTATTGTGTGATTTAATATATAGCTTCAAATTAACACACTAAACGCCGGAGCAGGGTTGTGCAGAGTGCAGTGTTTGACGAACCCAACGCGGTTCAGCTGATCGAATGACCATAGTAGAAGTGGGAACGGCGTATGCAAATCACTCAACTATATGGGACCTGTTGTTCGGTTTTTTACCTCCCAGAAAGAGCGCGCATGCAATCAAGCAATAATAAGTGCAACTCGTTTCGATATGGTCCTATACCATTTGGTTGATTTTGGCATAAAATTGATGAACTGATTATTTTATTGTGAAGTGCGGCAATGAGGAAAAGTAAATTTTTGTCATAATGTGTGCAATGTGAAACACAGTTATGTACAACAATCTGAAGGTCGCCTGTTCGTTATAACTTGAACTCGTCTTGAATTTTTTTTGTTCTCAGTTAACGTTTGAATTTATGGCTTAATGTCGCCTCTATTAAATCACAACGATGTAGTGTTCACTCCGGCCCTTTCGCATTGTGCCTTAAAGAAATAGAGGGATGCAATAGCATGAACGAAACCCACAGGGGCATAAATTCCACCTATGGGTCAACCTAGGGTAATCGGAACACCCAAACAAAAGGTTTTGACGATCCAAAGGCGTCATAGCTCTAACACTATCTAGGATGTTGGGTTTCTACTTTAAGGATAATTAAAAATTCCTCAATTTCCTTGAGCTGAGTTTTAAAATGAGATAAAAAATTTTCACACGATAGTGCAAAGGCACAAAACATCGAAAATGCACACACAAATGTGATTTGTAAAATAACATATTTTAGGGTTCACTTGAGAAAATGCCATTTTTCCCCACCTTACACGGGATACTACCCTTGAGGAACATATGCACTCCAACAAAGTCGAAGTGGATGGCCACTAAACCGGAGCCTACTTCGCAAACCAATTGTTATAAAGTACAACATACTTAGTTTTCACGAAATTAGGTACAGGTTTGAGAGATGTCCTGGGTATTTTAAAAATATTTTTTACCCCACTGAGCACAGGATGCACTGCATACACGCGGCTAGATGGCCATTAAACCGGAGCCTAGCCGAAGACAAATGGTAATGTGTATAAAGAACACATATCTAAAGGACATTCTAGCAGCACATAAAGTTTAAGGTTTAGGATTTTTTTACTGAGGGTCCAACAAAACACGGAAACAAAATAGGGTCTCCCGTATGTCCACCCGACCAATCCTGCTTGTCCCCAGCCCCTGTCGTACTGCCTCTACTGGTCAGTGCTGGGTCGGTCTGACTGAGCAAACAAAGAGAAACTCACTCAGACTGGAACGCGCCCTACGGTGTAGGGGTTCCCCCGGTTGCTGGCACAGTGCGGGCGGCAGGAGATACTTGTTTTTCAAGTGTCTGGAGAACATCGTTAGTAAATTTGAAAGCGCTGTTCTCAGGTTCCCAACAAGCAGTAGTAGTACATCGAGAAACAAAATGAGTGAAGTCACCCCCCTAGGACCAGCAGGAATTATATAGGGAATGAACCATATACCTTTATAAAAATGTTGTTTTGAAATTTTGGGTTTTGGGTGTTTTTTTATATTACTTGCTCTGTTCATACGCATAAATTTTCTTTGGTTCTGTTCTTATGCTTGAGTCTTTCAACACTACCTCCGATAATTTTTTTTACAAAGTTACAAATTCGCTTACTTTTGCCGCTCAGCGGGTCACAAACAATACCGGTTGCTGCCAACCAGAATTCCAAATGCCGTCTTCAACCTGCGAGCCAGGCCCATCCGTTTAGAAAAAACGACCTGATGCTCCTGTAAATAGAATTTATGCACATATGATACCTGACATTTTGAGCCGACATTATGGATTATATCCAAAGGCACACCATCCGTAATTCTATTTTCGAGTAAATACCATATTTAACAGTTTTCCCCATCTTGAAGAAAATTGTTTTTTTTCAATTACTGAAATAAACATAGATATTGGCAAACAAATTCAGAAAAGTATAATGCAATTTTTTTTGCTCTATATGCAGATTATTATTCACGATTCTACAACATCCTATTTTATATAAGAACAATACATTAATACATAGTCTGGATATATTCGGAAAAATAGTTGCTAAATTAAACCTTATGTGAAAGAGACCAACTTCGTCAGACACGGACAACTCTATGTCCCGGCACACATACTACATACAGCAACTTATTTTTTTATCTCTCTAAGTTTTTTTATTGCCTCGAAACGGTCAGGCATAGAAATAGTGGGATTTTTTTGACTTAATTCGATGCCCGCACTGCCACAAGGTTGGGATTTTGAACGCATTTTGCGTGATCGCGGAGTTAATTGCTCCCGTTTTGTTAACTTACTACCATCATTGCCTCCCATTACGATCGTGGGTCCACTAGATTGAGTCCTAAAAAACATTAAAATTAAAAGGCAAAATAATATAACTTCACCCACAGCTAACGACACCATATAAAATACATTATAACCCTCGTAGTTTTTAATTTTTGAAATACTATTCTGCACGTAGTGCTGCATGGCTCTATCTTCCGATACGAATGCCTTGTTTTTGGAAATAACATCACTTTTGAATTTAGTAAAATTCACAGCACTTTCGGAATTTGCCTTCAAATTTTGTTCAAAATAGTTAGCTAGATTATTAAGACTCGGTACCTTGATATCGATTCCTTCATGTTCTCCTGTTGACACCTTGAAGGCCCTCAAATTTTCAAAAACAGCGGTTTGTGCAAAAAATTCATATTTAGACACATTATAATCGTTACAATCATGTCTTCGAATTGGTAGCGTCAATCCTTTTAGGGTCATTCCACAGCCGCAGGGTAGAGAAATAACACATTGATTACACGCCTCTAATTTTTCCGGAACCATACCATCACAAAATAATCTCCAGTCAGATTCCACTGCTGCCAAAAACCAACGTCCACCTCCCAGATCAAGTGCCTGAATAGGGAGCTTGTTTTTAGTTAATATTATGTCACACGAGCCCTCCTCAGGATTTATATCCTTAAAAAGACTCACCTCACATGTCGCTTCTGATTGTGGTACTGTGGGAAATACAATAGGGCATCGTATAAATTTTGATCCAACACAATTCCTAAGCTGATTTCGTTTAAGTAGCAAAAATTGATTACTGCCTCTATTGATTCCGATAATATCATGCTCATGGTTAACTTGCATGTAAACTCCCTTATCCACGTGCATTTGTCCATAAGTTATTCCCCATAATTCAAATTCCATATTGCCACGTGAGATGGGAATTCTAAGAGCTATTACTAAGGAACTTTCACTAGAATAAACTGATTTAACTATGGGTACCCGATAATACATACTAATATTTTTGAAATCATACGTTAAATTTAGCCCTATTTGGGAAACGTGGCTTTGCAGAGCCTCAAGGGATTTAATTAGTCCCAGAGGAGGTACTATTTCTGGAGTAATAAAACCATTTTCTAATTTGGCTACCGAATTGGATAAGGTATATATTCCTTCAATTTGCTCATTCCATTGAAAAAAACTGGTCGTCCACCTAAGAAGATCAGCGTTAAAATTTAATTGGACGTAACCTAACTGAACGGACTTATTGATAGCGAGACCTATTTCAAGAATAGAATTTCGGAAATTGTTCTGCACTTCGGTCAATTTTTTAATCATATCTGAAATAACATTTAACCTTTGATCTTCGTTTTTAAAACCATGTTGCGTTAACTTAGAGAGGGAGACCAACCGCCCGTTTATGTTTATAATCTCCGTTCCTACACCAGATACTCTTGAATCTAAAATGTGAAGAGCATTTTTAACTTTGTCTGCATCTGCCCCTGAGCCCAAGTTGCACCCACCGAATATGGATTCCACAAAACATGCTAACCCTCCTAAAATACCTCGCTTACGTCGGTGTCTGCCCTTAGGGGACCCCATTCCCGTAAAAAGTTTTAAATTGCTGCCTAATTGTTCCAATCGTCTTTTGGCTTTTTCATAAGTTACCCGAAAAGATTGGTTCATGTCAATAATCATTGTACAATACTGTTTTAATAGAAAATCTATAGTCGATATTTTGGGCCCTCCTGATTTTCTTTTTATATTGAAACAAGAGGGTGAAAATGACGGTTTCCAAACGCTTAAATTAATGGGAACAACTATATGATGTTCAATAAAATCTTGAGCATTATCGAGAATACCCTCTTTTTGAAACAACACTGAAAATTTCTTATTGATTTTAATGGCCGAATTTTGGCTGGTCTCTTCACATGCACAGTTACGACAAAAGATAAAAACAAACAATATATACAAGAACTTATCTGATGTTATTCTTTTCCTCCCAATTGGCATGTTACTTTTTCCGTAATCTGCCTTCCCACTCTGTTCCTCCCGCACGTTGCTCCGGTTTACTCGGTTTATAATGACTTTCACTTGCCGGCCCATGACCATTTACACTGTCTTGCTCGGAATACCTAGGGATATCGTTGGCCTCCGTGGATTGATTGTCACCTCGTCTGTACACCACACTCCGTGGATCTATTCCAAGCGTCGGCTGACTACACCCACAATTCTCCCCTGATTTATCTAAAATTTTGTAAGGTGCGTCATTATTTTGACATGGAAAATTTTTTGTAATCACGAAATCATTAGGGTCGGTGTCGCCTAGATTGACCTCGCCGTCATCTACATCTTCCGTGAGGGACCCAGCAGGTGGCTCGTCCCCATAACACGGTTTACAGGAATTTACATGCACAATTTTATCTGGTTTCGATCCCTTACACGGCCGTAAACGGACGTTCACATCGCTAGTGAACTCTATAATTCTATACGGTCCGTGCCACAAATGACAAAGCTTAGCCACCCTACCTTTCTTGACAGCGGGACTGTAATACCACACTCTCTGTCCCACGTATAGGGTACTTTCATTTGCAAATTTATTATAATATTTCTGTTGTTTTTCCTGAGCATTTCGTATGTTTTCGACGGCTAGTTGCCGTGCAGTCTCAAAACCCTTAACGATATCCCGCCTATAACCGTCTAGCGAATCAACTTGCGCTGCACTACGTGATCCTAAACTAATCTCGATACCGAAGCGAGGATCCCTTCCATACAATAGAAAAAATGGTGTTTCCTTAGTAGATTCGTGTACCGAAGTTCGGTACGCAAACAGCACAAAATTTATGTATTTGTCCCAGTCTGAATGAGCAGTGTTGACATATTGCGACAACATAATAATCAAGGTTTTATTTAACCGTTCGCACTGACCATCCGTAGACGGCTTGTAAGGAGACGTGTTTAATTTTCTCGTATCTGTGTAGTGGCATATCCAGCGAACCAGTTCACTCATAAAATTGGCACCCCTATCAGATAATAATTTACAAGGTGCTCCGAATCTGCAAATAATATTCTCCACAATTAGTTTTGCGATGGTTTCGCTGGTAATATTAGGGACTGCAAATGCCTCGGCCCACTTTGTTAGATATTCTGTGAAAACAACTATATGTTTATTGCCGTTCTCCGTTAGCTTTAGGGGTCCAACACAATCTACTGCCAAAATGTCGAAAGGCCTTCCGTTAATTGGTATAGAATGTAACATTGCCTTAATCTTATTACCGGGTCCTTTTTTTGTTGCACAGGGAACACAAGACATGCAAAATTGCTTGATATCGTGATACATTGTATCCCAATAGAAACGCTCTCTTATTTTTGCAAAGGTTCGATCGAAACCCATGTGTCCTCCCCCAAGGAGATCGTCATGGAGTGCTTCCATCACTTCTATTCGCAAAATTTTTGGGATGACCACCTGGTAACACGTCTTTGGCCTACGATTGGATCTCTTTTCAGTCCAAATGTGATTTAACACTCCACTTAAAATAACGTAGTTGGCATACCTCTGCACATCCTCTTTCTCACCAGGTTCTTCCTTTGATTCAAGATAATCAATTATTAATCGTAAACGGCTTTCTGCCATTTGAAGGTTGCGCATATTGCGATAACAGACACGAACCACACCGGCACCGTCCTTATCATATTGTATTTCATCGTCTGGCCTAGTATTAGCTTGACCTGAAACTGCGGAAATAATACAGTTAGCAACTTCGGTTGAGGTAGGAAAAGTCATCTGATCTTCTTCCTCGATTTCCTCTTTTGTGCTTGTTTGTATGGGATACCTGGATAGGGCGTCACTATTTCCATTCGCTTTGCCCGGTCTGTGTTCTACTTCGAACTCGAACTCTGCGAGAAGTAAAGACCACCTTAACAATCTTCCGTTGTCCTCGCGGATATTCATCAACCACTTTAATGCTGAATGGTCCGTAATTATTTTAAATTTTCTTCCCAACAAAAAGTGTCTGAAGTATTTAACTGCCCACACAACAGCCAAACCTTCTTTTTCTGTAATTGCATAACTTTTCTCAGCAGGCGCTAAAGCTCGTGAAGCATATGCCACGACATGTTCTAACCCATTTTCCTCTTGCGACAGAACGGCTCCCAACCCTTCATTGCTAGCGTCAGTAATAAGAATAAATTGTTTACTAAAATCCGGGCTTTTTAAAATAGGATAGTTAGTTAAGGCTTCTTTCAAAATGTCAAACGAATCTTGGCATTCGGGGGTCCATGCAAACACCACTTCTTTTTTTAAAAGTCGGTTTAAGGAAGATGCTTTTTCTGCAAAATCTTTTACAAATTTCCGATAGTAAGACGCCAAGCCTAAAAATCCCCTAACCTGCTTCACAGTTTTTGGGGCTGGGAATTCCCGAACAGCTACCACCTTGTCAGGGTCCGGTTCTATGCCGGCACCTGAAACCACGTGTCCCAAAAATTTTACTTTAGTTTTCCCAAAACAACATTTTTTTGGCTTTAGCTTGATGTTGCCTTCATATAACCGGTCAAAAACGTCGGATAGGTCCTGAATGTGTTTTCCAAAAGTTGGGGAAAATATTAGAATATCATCTATATACGACAGGACGCGGTCCTCAAGTCCAACTAACAAAAACTTTATGGCTCTCATGAAGGAACTTGGAGCACACTTTAAGCCAAACGGTAAAACGTTAAACTCGAATAATCCGTTGTCGGAAATAAAGGCTGTCTTTTCTTTGTCTTCTTCCTCCAATTCCATTTGCCAATAACCACTTGTTAGATCCAAACTGGAGAAGAATTTAGCACCATTCAGTTTGTCCAGACAGTCATCTATTCTGGGGATAGGGAACACGTCACTCTTTGTTACTGCATTCAACTTTTTATAGTCAACACATAATCGATTTTCCCCAGATTTCTTACGGGTTACCACAATTGGTGCCGCCCAAGGTGAAGCCGAAGGTCTTATAATGCCGTATTTTTGCATATTTTCCAATTGGTTTTTGATATCTTCTTTGGCCGCTTGAGGGACTCTATAAGGCCGTTGATATATCGGTGGACTATTGCCACAGTTAATAGAATGTTTTACGAATTTTAGCCGGCCTAAGTCATAATCGAAAAATGAAAACACTTTACTTCGCGAGTTCAAAAATCTAATTAAAAGGCGTTGCTGGGCTTCCGTCAGATCAGATTGGGGCAACTCAAGGTTAGGTATACTGATTTCTGTTTCCGAGAACATATTTGATGGTTCTATTAAATCATCAACCATTTCTCGATTCTCCGTCCCGGAACCTCCAGTCACGTTGGAGACCAATTTTTCCGTGGAATTTCTGGTTTCCCACATAATAATCTTATTTTTACCCAAGATGCACTCTCCTCGTGCGATATTTAACACACAGTTGTATTTTATCATAAAATCTACACCTAATATTACATCATAAGGAATATCTTTACTTACGTAAGCACTTTGTTCATACCATTCTAACCCAATGCGTATTCTGATATCCAATACACCAAGAAGTTCTAAGCCCTGACCACTGACCGTCTTTGCCTCTTGTGCCGTCGTCCGTTGTGTCCACATTGTTTCGAAATTCTGTAATCGGGCAGCTGTCTGAAACTTGATTAAAGAGATATTACATCCTGTATCACACAAAATCTCCACCGACATCTCGTCGTACAATTTCCCTAAAATTAAAGGAATTCGGCGCATATCTTGTCCAGTTATAGCATTACCAGTCAGATATACACAATAGTTACCACGTTCAATCTTTGTCGATTGCAATTTGAGACGTTTACATTCATAGACATCGAGATTACTAAGATAAAACCTAATTTTCATTAATATTTTTCCATGCATATTTTGTCCAATATGAGCGGACTGATCATTCACATCCATGTCATTTAAACTATAACCACACCCCCACACCTTATTCCTACTTGCTTCCGCTAAATACATGCCTTTTGTCCACAAAAGCTGACGCTTGAGATATTCGCTGCTTGTAAATTTCACCAGGTTACCGTAAAACATTATTGCATATGCTATTCCTGAACCGTACCAATTTTCTCGATTGTACCAAACTGTATGAGATCGATGAGTAAGTTGTTTCTGCATTCTTGGAGAGGGTTCTAATAAAACCATCTCGGCCGTTTTGAAATCTCGTGCATAACAACATTGACACCACATGTAATATTGCTCTATACAATTAAAATTCTTACCAAAAATTCGCAAATCCCATAACCAATGATTTGAAAGTTCGTATCCACTTCCAAAGTACGCAAACACCGGTTGCTCCTGATGCGCAGTATTTTTGCTAAAAGGCCCTGAAATTCTGCTAAAACTTTCATACATACATACTACACACATACTCGAGAAAACAGCCATGTCGGTCTCTCTCATGTGTCCTATTAGGTCGCTCGTAGACCGTTTCTTTGTCAAACTCACCTTACTCAACGGCACGGTGGGTATTCGATCCCGTCCCGATATCTGCTCCCGGGAGAGCTTCGAACAATCGGGAGACTTTGCTACCAAATCCGCGGCTTCCCACTGTGGCTTGTGGGTATGTGGTAGATGGTACCACTCGTGGCCGCAGGTCCGACAATAGCCCGCCTGTGGAATGTGAACTTCGTCGTCGAGCCAGTAATCCACCAACGCAACCACATCGGTACCATAACATGCTAAACAGTGGTAGTCAGGTGGTAAACGCTGTCGACCCTGTAGGTACTTGACGTCTTCGTCAGCCAGCAGCTTTCCGAAGGTCACATGGCGCGGTCGTGCCGTACTAGAGTTTTCGAACTGCGCCTGACCCCGAGCTACCAGCATTTCCGCCACTCCATATCTCATGCCCACCGTCAATTCCACCGTATGTAGCGTGTAGACAAAAGACCCGGTGACCAGCATGAGTACCTCCAGGTTCACCAGGCGCTGTAATAGGCTGTGAGTGAACGGCCCGTAAGTGGTTTGCCCCTGCGGTGGCATGCAGTTGTCCAATTCCACCTTAAAACACAGAGGCGGGGTGTTGGCAAGAACCGGGTGACGGGGCATTTCGTAGATTTCGGTAACCCCGACCGAATTGCCGCGACCAACGTCCACCAACCAGACGTTGTAGTCTCCCGCTCCATTGTAGGCGGTCACTTCGCCTCGCAACGCCTGTCCCGCAACGACCACGATACATCGTTTTCGAGGTCGTATCTCCTGCGTATCAATCGGCACGAGTGTGTCCACCTGCGGAAGACACACATTAACCATGTCCATGAGACATTTTTCTTGTACCAGGGACACCCAAATACGCTTAGGCGTTTCGGCTGCCTCCACCACCACTCTATGTTTTTCCCCGGCTTGCAGCGATTTTCTTTGTGGATAGGCCGTGAACCTCGGGGCGTCCTCCCCGCGCTGATCGTCACGTACTGCACCCGAAACTTCGAACGGGTTGCCAAAATATTCCAAATGATGGTTATTCTCACTTCCCATTTTTCTGAAATATAACCAGGAATTAACTGACTTATGTATAGGCGACAGTAACCTTCGACTAGCTAAAAACAAACCTTGTTCGCAATATGTCAACGCTGACAGAATATTCACTAAATCAAATTTTTCCAGGACTACGTTTGTTAATTCCAGGATCCTCGCTTCCTCGCAGCTGTAATGCTCATCTGTTTCAAAGTAAACCACGTCGGTGTTTAGCGACTCCTCTACTAATTTTTCCCTGTAAGTCATCACTGTAATGAGTTCATTGTCCACCTCTGTTTCCAGTTCGGTTTTTAAACAACACATCATGGCGGAGGGGGTAGTATTACTCCCATCATCACGTTCTATTATGCGGTTAGCTAATCTCTCATTTTGTTCCCGAAGTCTTTGAATTTCTGCACGCCAGTCAGTCTCTGACGTTTTTACTGGGTCCTGGACAAGCCGGACACATGACCTAACGTCATCACTCTCTTCTGACACCTTTATTTGTCGGTCAACCCCATAACAACGATTTGACTGAGGAATCTGTGGTTGCCCATAATTCCTATAAGCTGGTCTAAATCCTGCGGTTGGCCGTGCGCGATTATTTTGCCAAAATGGTTGAGGCGTACGGTTAGGAGCCCAAGAGGAGCCTGGTGGGTTCGGGACGTGTCTAGAAAAATTTGGTCGTCTATCTGGGCAGCTAAACTTGATATGACCAGGGCGCCCACAAAAATCACATATTTTTCGCCCATCGTTGGTCATGCGGTTTCGATTCCTTTCGGAGGAAATATTATTTCTGTACTGTCCACGATCTACCTTATCCTTAAGACCTATGACGACCTGCATCAGTTCTTTATTCAACTTAAGAATATCGTCCATTTTTCGCTCAGTAGCGTCGCTGTTACTAAACTTACGAGCATCTGTGACCATTGCCACATATTTTGAGTTCGGGACTTCCAAATTTCTATCCAGCCTTTCGTAACATTCTTGCTCACAGGCACGGGAAATAGCCGCCTGGAAGGTAGTCGGATTTGAAGTCATAACAAATCTCTTAATGTTGCCTTTCAGACCGTTTAAAAAGTTATCCACGGCGACACGTTCCCGACTATCTGAATCTAATTGCGGATAAGCCTTGCGCACCAGACGTTCGATGTCACGAGCATAAGCTTCAACGGATTCCGTAGTGGCCTGAGTTCGAGTTCTTAGCTGTAAACTATACTGATTTGTTATTTCCTTAGGAATCAAGAGCTCTTTTAATGCATCCCGAACACGACCATAGTTTTTCTGAACACCAGAGGGGATCGATTCCCATTTTCGAGCCGCCTCATCTCGTAGGTAAGCTGGTAATAGCCTAGCCATTTCATGATCGCTCCATTCATTCGCCAACGCGATTCTTTCGAATGTTCCCAACCACTCCTCAAACTCATCTCCAATTTTACCGGAATATAATGGAATATTTTTAATTTCGATAGCCCTATGGCTATACTGGGGTTCTATAATCTGACGGCCACTACCCCCTTCTCGCAAATCCCCATCGTCATTAAAACTCATGGCAGAGAGACCGGGATTATTCACGCTATTTCTCAAACTACGAGGTGTCCCAGTGTATCGGCGATATAATTTTTCTATAATTGCTTCAGATGCTTGCGCGGGCCCAGTGAAATCCAGCGTGTACCTTCCTAAGTCACGATTCAAAAGTGTTTTGCCCGGTATTTTGCTCCAGGCTTGCGGCACCAAATTGTAACCTACGTGGTTCTGGGGTACGAATTATCCACGTTAGATCACACTCTTTTAGTTGTCAAGATCGAGGCTCGCATCGACGCTACCTATGCCGCGGAAACCACAGTCGAACTATTTTTGAGTAGCACAATTAATTGTTCACTCGATAGTTTATTATAACTCTTATAATCTATAGAAATACACATATAAACACACACTTACATTACTCACAGGATATGCTGAATACGCTCCGATTGTAAAGATTCTTGCAACGCGTCAATTTGTTTGATCACCGATTGGAACTGAATTGCTTACACTCGCTACGCAAGGGTTTAAATAATCTTCTCTCGCCCCAATTCCCGGGAACTAAATTAAACCTAGTTCTGAAACCTCTCTAATTCCTAAGATTTTAATATAATCGTTGCCAGAGAAGCCACCAGTTCTTGGAATTTCTAAATCCGCTCCCTAACTTAAGTTTTAATTTTTGTTCTAGAGAAAGACTTTTTATGAAATTCGCCGAAATGTTAACTCAAAACATTTTCCCAAATTTTAGACGCGGATTCAGCACATACACACTCACACATCCGCTAATTAGGTGTCAATACATAAGGCACTCATTACTAATACTCACACATATAAACGACAATACAACAGGCCATAACACACAAAATATTCTTCAAAACTCTCTTAATTTTAACTATTTCCAAGGTCTTAGGCACGCTCCTAAAGTTTCATAAATACTTTTTCACGTGTAGTAGATAAATATTATACACACTGTAACGGCATCATAAACATGACTGTTATGAACAAGATTTTCATATGCAACATTCGAATCGATCATCGGATTCGACGGGCCTGTGAGTTAGGTAAAGAATCGAATTATCGAAT
>JASANE010027481.1:0-43122 GCA_030248225.1 Trileptium ribeirensis
GCAGTCTGCTTCATCCATTATAAAGGGGTTTCCACCTCCGCGAGACTGCCGTTCTTGCTTTCTGTTCTGTTTCGTTGGACTTTTGCTTGATCGCGAAAGTCATGTAATCCTCCATACCTTTTGCAATGCACTCAACTTCCAGTCGTTTATTCTTGCATATAGCTCCGATTTCTTGCATAATGAGGTGACCGTCATATCGCCGTAGATTGTGGAATAGGACTGTAACATCCCGACTAAGACGGTAACCGACGTTGCATTTGATATGAGCTGCTCCCCGGTAGCGACCACACATATGACAGTGGTCTTTCGCCTTGTCGTCTTTGTTCATGAAGCCACCACAAAGATAGCAATCTGTCGCATTCCGATGATTGAATCGATCCTCATCCGTCATTATTATAGCTCTCTGGTTTGCTATCATTTGTTCCTGGTGTTTTTCAGCCAACTCGATTACATTTTGCAAGAAGGAGCTGATTGGGTTAGGACCTCGGTAGATAATGGGTTCGCCGATCTGAATTCGGTCGTTGCAACACCCGAATACCTCCAATAAACCGTAGCCACACGGAGTATGTCGTTGATAAATGTTTGTGTATGATGTTGTCGCTGAAGGTGAGCACGTATCCACCTTCTGTAGCAAACACTCAAAGTCTGCATATATGACGTAGGGTGCTCGCTGCATGCGGTGTAAATTGACAAACTGTAGTGTTGAGCCGGGAGGAGGAAGATCGACGCGTGAAGGTTCATTGTTGCGACATCGTGCAATATGTTGATCACGTTGCTCGCTATGGTAGCATGGTATTAAACATTTGTCACAAAAATATAGTTTATGGGTATTCCGCCGCTGACTGTTCAATAATGCATCTAGATTACGAACTAGACAATAGTGTTCTTGGTAGAGAAGCAAATGAATGTAACGCTGATGTTGTGTTTGGGAGATAAATAGAGGGTATATTATACCATCATCTTCTGCGCCGTAAATATTGACCGCTATATTGTTTTGCTGCTCGAATTGGGGAATATTATTAAGTTGAACGGGGTATCGAATTCCGTCCATATTAATATCATCAACGAATTGTTTGTAGTACGAAACCCGCTCCGGGTGCTGTTTCCGATCGAGGGGATGAAGTGCCGCCAAAATCGACCATAGGAAACATTTGCTGTCGTTATTCTGAATGTTGAGGAGCGCATGCTTATTTCGAAGACATGGTGGTAGATCCTTGTACGACGATCCTCGCAATGGTCGGTAGATGCTCATATGAACATCTGCGTGCCGCACGGCCTGAAGGATCCAACCGGAACCGCGTGCTTCGAAGTCTTCAAATTTCTTCGCTAACTCGTTGAAAACGTCGGTGACTTCATTGATAATGTTGCTGCCCGGTAGGATGATTCGAGCTTTACAGCTAAAATGATCTGTAAGATGTGAACCATCCAATTTTTGTAATGTACACTCGACATTGATCCATAGTTTGACACCCCTATCCGTGCCACGTTGTAGTAATCGTTCCAGCATTAATTTATAGAAGAAAACCCCCCGCGGTCGCGCTTCGTTGAAGAATTTATTGAGATCAGCGAATTGCCGGTCTGGTAGAATGTAATAGCTCTGCAAGTAGCCTTTGTTCCCCCCCCGAGAGCTTTGATCCACTGGAGAAGTCGCATTGATTTATGTTGATCGACAATCTCCGCTTGCCGCTTGGGTTCGACCGCACCGATTCGCTGCCGCTTTCTTGCTGGTTGATCGTCATCGATGATGCTTTGTGCAAGATCTTTGATGATGTCGAGGTCGTCCGCTGTTGTAGTAGTTGCTGTTGCCACCACTGGTACTGCTGATGTAGTTGTTGCCGCTGTGGTTGCTGTCGACACCGTTTGTACTGCTGATGTTGCTCCTGCTTGATGAGTTGCGCTTGAATGTTGTGCAGCCGGATGCGCTTTTTTTAATGTGACGCTGAAGATTGTCCACGCGGGTAAATAAGATCCCGCAAAAATCACATTCCAGCCGGACTCCGGTGTGCTTTGACTTGTGACGAGCCATATGATCGCGACGTGAAAATTGATGATTGCATATATCACAAACAAACGCCATCTCTTTTAAGGATTTAGTACGGTCGTATTAGTAAATTATTGCTATTAGTAAAGTGCGTGTTATTAGAATATTAACTTGAGCTCTAAAAAGCAAGAAAACAACCGTTAGTGACGACGGAAAACAAACTAAATGATGGGAATACCGAGATCGCGCTGCTTAAATACCCGGGAATTTGGCATTGTGCCAATAGATACACCTGGACGTGCTGTGATTGGTTAGTTTCCGTGAACACAGTGGTATTAGGAAATACCACATGCTGATTGGTTGAATGCGACACAGAGAGGACCAATAACATGTGGAGAAACTGCGGAAGTTAGGACAGGTATGGCGATGAGATGTCAGTTTGTATCCCACCATTAAATTCCGCGGCCCCACAAACCTACATAGGTATGCTATATGAGCGATAGTTATTGTCGGATACTTCGTATTTGTACAAAATCCAACAGCTATACTCTATTTCACGCCGCCAACTAACTGATTACCAGACTTAAGATATATACTATATATGGTTGAAATAATACGTAGAACTTTATAATACGAGTACGTGACACATCAACACAGCCAATACCAATTAATCGCACTCTAAATCTGTGTATGTATCTTTAAGTGATTCGTTTTGTTGCATATCTTCGCCGTAAGTGGGTCACAATGCAACCACACGTCAAAAGAAAGAGCAAGCAAACAAAATAACAAACAAACAACCGACCAAATAGACACACGGGGTACATATCAGTTCGTTAGTCCACCACTGAATCCTACGAGCTCTCCTAAATGTAATTTTAAGTTGTCCACATATCTTCTTTACCTCGTATTCGCAATAGCATCTATCATCCATACAACCACCCGCCATTAAATGTCCACCTTGACCAGGTAAATCCTCTTTACACGCGTAACAATTATCATTATAATATTGTCCTAATGTTGACATTACAGTCTTAACTTGTTGATCCATCAAATGTTGTTTAGCAACATTAAAAGATATAGCATCATTGCACATTTGATATACTTTGTTCTTGAGCCGCATAACATCGAATCCAGTTGAACGTTTGAGCGCATCCCAAAATTGTTCGTCCATTACGCAATCACAATCAGTACAATTTGTTAAATCTATATTGTCATATATTTTATGAGCCCAATAAATTAGTTCATCATCTTTCGTAAAATCAATATCCATAGCATCTTCAATATAATCCATTATTATTAATCTGAAATATATATAAAATATTACAACCGTGTATTAAAACTCTTTATTTAAACAAATGATATAACCATTATGTTAAGAGCCACTTATTATACCACCGGTGAAAGGAAGTAAATGTTCAGTGATTGTAGGTGAAAACCTAATCAGTCATACTAAAGAAAACAAATAAGGCAGTTTAATGAAAAAATTAATTTTACAAAAATACACTTAGTCACAGCAAGACGCTATAGACCTATATATATATTTATTTATTTACATCTAATGAGTATCTATGAGATGTATATGAAATAAAACTGTATACTGTGCAAAACTTTGACAGAGTTTACCCTTACAGTGGTCGACCCCGTCACATAGGGTGGTGTGAAAATCGAACGAACTCAGAAGAAACGAAGTCTACGAAAGAAAAGTACAAACGGATTACAAAATTATAGAAACCCGGATTTATGTAGTTTCTGAACAATGTATTATGCAAAACATAAGCTGGTTGGTTCGTATGTGGAACCTGGAGGCGAGCGGTATGGTTGACCCATAAATAAATCACATATTAGTTATGAAAACGTACCTAAATAATAAACCGAGAAATATTGAGAAAAAAATTTGACAGCATTTCCGCTTAAAATGCTCGTCCCCGTTACCTCTGGTGGGGCGGAAATCGAGCGAACTCAGAAAAAAACAACCCAAGTCTACGAAAGAAAACACAAACTGATCACAAAATCGAAGAAACACGTCTTTATATATTTTTTAAACAAGGATATATCCTCAATGAGGATATTACCCTCAAATGTACCCTCACGAACACCCTCAAATGTACCATCACGAATACCCTTAAATGTACCCTCATGAGTACCCTTAAATGTACCCTCATGAGTACCCTCACGAATACCCTCAAATGTACCCTCACGAATACCCTCACGGGCACCCTCACGAATACCCTTAAATGTACCCTCACGAATACCCTTAAATGTACCCTCACGAATACCCTCAAATGTACCCTCATGGGTACCCTCATGAGTACCCTCACGAGTACCCTCACATGACTCATCACCCCAACCTCCTCCGGGAGGGGGGGCAAAACCGGCATTTTCTATCTACTTATATAATAGAATTTTCGATATACTTCATGCGCTCAACTTTGGAATACCATTGTTATTTATCCATTTTGACTGACTATCTAAAGTTATCATGATGTTTACTACCTTCTAATGGAGCAATAAATTCCTTATTGAATCTGTTCGTTCATTACATCTGATCCTTTTCCAATCAGAGTTATAACACCAAATGTGGGATAAAACTAAATATGAAAATGGAAAAATATATAGCGTAAGGCAAACTGTGGAGCTTGCATTGCAATATATTTTAATATTTTTATAGCTATTTCTGTATAACTTTGACATTTCATACCATACCAGCTCCTCAAGCGCTGTGACAATGTTTTATTGGTTTCCCACCTTTGTTCAGGGTTTGGAAGCGACATTGTTTCTTCGCAACCGCAAACTTTGCTGCGATCTGCCATTACTTGTTCCGACAACAGCACTAAGTACCGATTGCATTTGTTGCTCAATCAATACGGCGTTCAACTGCAAGTAAATTCTGTGGTAAAATACAATACTGAAGATCAAGAGTGTATAACCGAAGACTATAACATTTCCGGTCCTCTAACGGTAACACGTGTTTGATAACAAGGCGTTTTACGCTTTACTCTCATTTCAGGGGTAGGGGGTCATATCACATTGGCCATTTTATTTCGTAAGGGACATAAAGTCTGAACAACTTGTATTATGGAGAGGTTGGCTGAAAAACTTCTTCGGTTTACCCGTGCCCCTTAAAACCCGATGTCTGATCCAATTCACACAAAACGAGAGGGTGTGAGCTTTCGGGTGCTGCGTGGGGGTTGACCTATAGTTTAGGCTAGTCTCCCCAATGTTTCATATATTTCGTCGTAATTTACCGATTTCCCTTAATTTTTTCTTTCATTTTTGAACTTTTACTCACAATTACTTAAATTTTCGGCCCCTCTTACGCACAAGAGAATGTGGGATTGTGGTTACAGGGCCTCAGAGAGGTAAACATAGTTTAACGGATGAACTACATGTATATATGGTAAAGAATACTACTAGACCTTATTTTCTGGCTACAGCCGTGAAACCCTGACTTTGTCTTCGCCTTTTTGAAACTCCGTATATGTCACTCAACGTCACAAAAAAGTGATAATGCCATCTGACTAAACAGGTTTTATTAGGAAATTCATTTATAGTCTGGGTTAAATTTATTCTATCGGTTTAGGACGTTTACTTACTCTTCAGAGCCGGCGGCCGATGTACGGTGCGCAACCAGAAGTCAACGCCGCTGCACCGTCGGGCGCGTGAAACGTTTTAGTAAATTACGTCTTAACAGCGACAAACACGCAAATTGTTCTGCTAAACTCTTAATACACTGCACAAACTAATTTTAAAGGAAAGTAACAGTCAGTTGTGTCAATCATCTATTCAACTGACGGCAGACATTTAGCCGTGGTAGTTGTTGGTCTTATTCTCACTTATGATCGTATCATTTTCTATTTTTCTTGTAATAGGTACAATGACAAACATTGTTTTCGCATGGCAGTGACTCTAACGTTAAAACACAACCCTTTTGTCAGCGATCTTTGTCCGCATCTAACAGCCAGTAATTTTTGGACTGCTATAAATAGCGAACAGTATAAGGTGCTGTGTAACGTATTCTTAGGATAGCCATGCCTAAATTTTTGGCTAGAAACTTTGCCCAAAACTGCATCTGAGCTTGTATTTTTGGCTCTGATGCAACAGGTTATGTGAAAACTGATGTAACGAATTATAAATTGTAGTATGCATGTATTGCTATCGCCTGTACTTCCGTAGGTCAGCTATACAATGAATTGAAGTAATTTTGAAATAAGACTTCGTTCGAAATTTATCACTAGCTGCTCCTCGTTTAATACTCAATGCACTATATTGCTCCGGTTATTCCAAACTGGTTTGCTCATGCATACATGTGGGTATTTAACAATGTATAAACTTTTAATGTGCTAACAAATTAACAATTAAAAACATGTGTCTCGTAGATTAAATGATTCGCAGACAGATTTTTTCAAAACGGACGTTAGGCCCAGCTTGGGCTACTGCGGCAAATTTTAACGAAAGTTGACAAGAAATAGGGTAAAATAGTGGGAAAAATTGTGGTAAAATTGTTAGAAAATAGGGGACATTACAACAAAAGTCATCGCAAATTTGCAAAAATCGGATTTTGAGATCCTGACAAGTTCAGAAACTTTACGACCGCCCTCAATTGACCTCCACCTAACCCGACGGACCTTCGACAACTTACGCACTAAAGCTTAACAGTTTACACACGTATATACATATATATGTACACTCACAATATACATTTTTGCAATACTGCCAAAAGCAACCACAGTGAAGCTCATATTTGTAATTCAACAAAATTCACATAACAGTATTATTGGCGCCCAAGTTATCGGGCGGCATTGGGGCTTACATTGAAAATTTACGGCAAAATCATACTGCTTACAGCTTGGGCTTGATGAAAAAATAAGTGGGTTTGGTTAAAAACTCGTGAGCCTGGGCCCACTTGTGGACAGGTTCGTTGTGCTCAATGAGTAATATCGAATATGTTACTTTGATTCAATAAATTTATCGACTAAACCTACATTTCTAATTTTACAATTAAAGTTACAAAATTAGATCACTTATTTGATCAGATATCGAAAGCCTCACCAACTGGTTCCGTCGACATGATTGCGATTCCAGCCGCGGCGCTGAATAGATTTCATGACGGTGTTACTGATCTGGCTGAATCAGCGTTTGCTGCGTCCATAGGCAAGTGAAATATTTTAGCGCACTCCTTTGACTTGAACGAATGCTAGGATGTTATGTCGCTTTGTAGCTGTTTACAGAGCTATTCATAAGAGATTTATATACAATCTTTTGCAAAACCACGATCAAGGGTCATATTTTAGCATTCATTTAGGTCCATTTTTGATATCTAAACTTTCTTAAAAAGTTTCGATATAGTTTGTTTTCGTAAAGCCGAACGGTAGATTTCTATTTAGTGCTCATTTATGCGGGCTATATTAGATCCATTTTTTGATATCTAGACTTTCACTGTCACGCTAACATGACAAATCATTTATTAGTATTTGTCTTCAGGGGCGAGAACAATGACGGTGGAGGGTGCGATGCGTCTCAGAAGTATATTTGGGTGACAGTGATGCAAGTCAGCCCCACAATAATATACCAATCAACGGAAGACTCCTTAGAAATACGTCCGAGGGACGGCCGTTCTCAGAAGTCTGCCGGCCAATCGTGTAGGTATACACAGTTGTGTCCGCTCAACGGCCGTGGTGGTTGATCTCATAAATGTAACAATATATTTTATCATATTACATAAGCTACTGGTAACATGCACACAGATACTCGCATATTAACGGCTCTAAATTCGCACACACCTAACATTGTTTTTCACGTTAGCGCACTTGTGTACCTTCATATTACTCTAAACTTGTCATAAATTTACCGGAGTTTAATAGTTATATTTACGAAACAGGAGCATTTCACACAGGCACCCAGCCTCATTACACGGGTGCTAACTTTTAAGAAATTTGTTGTCGCTTATTTCCACGAAAGCAAAAAATTTCCATTTCTTCTGCTTCAGGTATCCTAAATATATTCAGTGACATGAGAAATTAAAATAAACCCTGAAGAATCACTCATTACGAATATGAACTTATCCTAAGGGTAAAGTTGTTACCAGGCTTTCAGGCCCTTTAGGATGTCTTTTGTTTCAGAAAAACCAATCACCGTCACAATTTCAATGTATATAGAAGGAATGTCGTCATTTAGAGCTCAAACCATGGTAAGTGATATTTCATTATGCTAAGGCCCAACCAAACGATTTTGGGCTTCCAATTTGCACGTACTAATACTGAAATGTTATGTCATTCAATATGCCAAGCATATTGGTTGTGTTTTTGAAACATTTGTTAGACTCTTTGTTACATTTTTGTCTAAGACATTTTGCATGATTTTACAATGTACTGTACCTGTCGACGATATCCCAGCCTTCAATGAAAGCTAAGTTACAGAAATATAAACGTACCCTAAGACCATCAAATATACGGAAATCTCACCATGGGGCGATAAAATACATGTACCCGGAATACTTTTATACAGTTCTTAATACGAACTTGAAGTTTTTGCTAAATAATATAATTGTATTTTGCCAGACAAGCAGTTTAATACCGTCGTTCTGAACATTAAACTGGCCCATTTGGTATGATATCGAAATTCGCACGTATTCACCATTGACATCAATTCACCATGTGAGCATATTGTGCTTAATTCTGTGGTTATGCCTGAGGCCCACAAACGTGAATTAGTGTTTACGCTGTTTCATAAGCTCAGATTTAGATGGAAATCGAAGTAACTTATCATGAAAAATGCATTATCAAAACGATGTGGAAAACCCAACTATTTACGCATGAATTTCAAATTTTACATTTACTCTAGCTCGATATAAACTTAAAATAACACAATTACAAAACAAAGTCATCAATTCAGGAAGTAGAACACATGAACTGAAGAACTATTATCGACACGTGTTGAGCTTTTTTGAGTATAACATTATAATTTGTCCATTAATGCATGGGGAATACTCAGTTCTCACAGTTCTTTTGCATCGAATCCATTTTAACGTATCGTTTAACAGTAAATATATTTTGCTTCGCCTACTATTGCGCGCAACCTTGATTATTAACCAGATCATATACCAATATATTACCACATAACCAAATCGCATAACTTGAGAATTATGAATGCTATGCTATGCCTAGTCGTCATAATTTCTCATTTTAAACTGTTAAATTTCACGTATCAGTTGAAATTAGTTGAATTTTAGGAAATGCATATTTTTGAATGCAACTTTGGTTTTGAATCAAACGATGAAGTGATTTGATTGAAAATTAGTTTGTTTGCTAATTATATGTGTATGTACATATGACATATCTTTCTTTCATGAAATTTCAAATGTATATGATTTAAAATTATATCTATAAATCAGCATCTGATATGTCAATACTAATGTATGATGTACAATTTTATTTCTGACTGAACTTTAAGATGTCGAAAAGATACTCGAAAATGTTCCGGTACAACTGATATCTCTATTTGTATATTTTATAGTAGACAATTTATAAATACGCTTAAATGTATCGGTTCATTTTGCATCATTGCACCTAATTTGATCATAACATAAGTGTTGTGAAAATTAAAATAATTTTCACAGGATTTCCATCTCGATGTCTATTTCTCCGAACGTTGGGTGGATTACAGACTTCGTCATAGTTCTAAAAACCCCGCATTAATAAAGAGCATCAGTATTTTTGAAAGGATGTGGCATCCAGATCTCTATTTTGCGAACGCCAAAGAAGCGTCTTTTCACTTTGTAACGGCTCCAAATATGCTTATATGGATTTGGCCAAACGGGACAGTCTATCATGACATGAGGTACGCACTCAATAATTTATAGGTAATATTTTTTATGTTATACGTTCTTATTAAAGAAGTCGTTTGGTATATACCGTACGTCATGCCTGACAAAATTATGCTTAAAATTTATTTAGTGCTTTTAGTCGATCGCCTGAAAGTCGACATGTAAAGTCTTTCACTGGTCGAAGTAGCTATTTAGGTCTTGCAAACATTGATTAATGCGTATTTCGTATAATGCCGAGCATAAATTTGTCGCAGCAATACCTGCAACCAGCATCGCTTAGTTTAGGCTCTTGTGAGCTACATAATAAGTGATTTCTTATTCAAATTTCTGCAGCGAATGTAGCGTTTTTGACAGGCGGATGGCACCGATATTTTTCTTTTAACCATTCCCATGAATAAATACGTAGGTCACTAGCACACCAAATTAAAATGGATCAAACTTTATGCAAATTAGACAATTACAAGATAAAACATTAGACAATGAATAAAGTTTAAACCAATATTTTCACTCTATGTATGGCAGCAGTAGGCATAGATCCTGTGCTTAACTAAGACCTGTCTTTTAGTGCAAAAACTGAAACCTTTTTGGCCGAAACCTCATTTATGTAATTGGTGGTAACACGGTAACTCACGGGCTAAACTGACCTAGCTTTTTACAATGCGTTTGACTTTATATAGCACATTAAACTGCTCCATATTTCATATATTTTACAAAAAATACATATTTTTAGGTCTAACGAATGTTTTATATGTTTATCGAAATTTGTCGATATGGACAAAAAATTAGCTCATCAGTAATTACAATTGCATTTTAAATAAAACTCAACACATATCTAGGTGTAAAAGAAAATTAAACGCTTCTTCCAATTTAATGCATAAATCTCTGTTTCGTAAAAACATTTCCCATAAAACCTTCACAAATTTGAATAGTACTGTTTACAATATTTAATACGTCTGTACGAATTTGCACTAGGTACGTAAATTTTCACGTTCAATATTAACATAGTTACAAGTGAATGTGTTTAGACATGTAAATATTTACCGTTGGATCTACTCTAGGTAATAGCAACCATTCATTAATTGTTCCTCTGCTGCTACATAATCTTTGAGTAAACTAAGCAATTGCTGCAGCATTCTTTATGACTTTTTCGGCTGTTGAACAAACAAGAAAGACGGTCTAGGATGTAAAGCGAGATCCAAATCGTCTGTCTAAAAGAGGTATAGTTTTGTAACGGTTTTTGTGGCTGTAACCGCGAAAGTCGGGTAACCAGTTTTCGTCGCCATTTCTGCTACGGTGGTCGAGTTTATTACAGTTGACTACTTTATACCCGCTCTAATTAACAAAGGTAGCATTTCAAACCTGTTTGAAGAAACTCGAAATACAGTTCAAATGATCCACAATACAAAGCATGATACGCTCGTTAATACGTGGCCGAGTGGTCTAGCGCGCTGTCCCGTCCCACCAGTACTTCTAGATGCGGTTGAATTCCCACCGGCATTTTAATTGCCTAATGTGTAGTCGTGCTTGTTCCAAGCAAATAAACTATATTCTTCGCATATAAATCATTATAGGACTAACGTAAACACTTTAGACCACTCCTAAAGCTAACTGCTGTGGCAATGTAATATCCCCCCCCCCCCCCCACACCTCATTTTGAAAAAATAAAAAAAAAAAAGAGTTGGTTTGGTACAAAAAGACACAAAAAATTTTCTTCCAACCATTTCTAACATGCACCCCGCACCATTCAAGCACAAAAAAAAAAACAGCGACGTATTATATATGCTTCATCTCAACACACGCTCAGAAGAGAACTATTACAACAAATGCCTACAAGAACCAACGATTTAACGCTGTTTGAGTAACTCACGCGATAACAACAATGTTTTACCAAACAAACGTTAACACCAAAACCACAAACGACACCCCAAAATCTGTCATAACATATAACCAAAAAAAACCCCTTTAAAAGTCAGTGCTTGTCCATATATATATATTTGCTTTATGCAAATTCATCATAGCTACAGCCTTCAACATATGTTTGCCTCAATAGTCAGTACATCTAGATCCTTTTCTAGACACTCCCACCGAGAACCACCCGGACCCTGGTGATAGCGCCGTTTCTGAGCTCGTTTCGGCGACACATACCTTTCCGTTGACATGGTGTACATCAAAACACGCAGCTGCGGTATGTGATCGCAAAACGCCGACCACAATGTGCGAATACCTAAAGGGCCAAGATGAAAACCATCTTCGTGTCGCTGCCGAAAATACGTATTGTTGAGCTCGCCATTTTCAATAAAAGGAGACCCACCATTTTCAGACCAGTTGATGAATGGCAAGGAGTTTCCTTTCATGATTTCGGCAACGGTGTTGTTGAAATTGGTAACCCCTTTGACGCCCGGCATAGGTATTGCTCCGTTGAATAAAATTGAAGGAGCTTCACCGTTTTCGGACAGATGTTTTAAATTGTTGATAAATGATTGAAGTGCCGAAAATTGCTCCTCTTGAAACTTCTGCGATCTCTGAGCTATATTAATACCACAGCTGATGATAATAACGCCATAATGTCCAAGGTTCATATTGTAAGCGATATCGATTAAATCAGTGAAGACCGCACCTGAAAAGGCTTTAATCGCCCCACATTCCACATAATTGACGTTGCGGAATATCGAATCCGACAAAACTAAAACCGATTCCCGAAACGGAAACCGCGATACAACCGGCTGATCAGCATTGCCTAATAACGCATCAACACCCCAAGTCGGCTGACAACCGTTGAACAACGAATCGTAAGCAGCATTCAAGGCCTTGCCGTAAAGATTGAAACCCAGAAAATACTGAGCTTCAGATGCACGATTTTTACGAAGCCCACATGACCAAACGAGCTCGTAACTACCTGAACAAGCAATAAATTCTGGTCGCTTACCGTCTAATTCCGACAACAAATCCATGAAAGCCCACCGAAACTTGCTTCCCGGTTGCTGTAGTTGATCAATCAGAACGTCTTTGTAGATGTCCTGCCCCTCGATAACCCACGGCGCAGTCAGTGCACTATGTTGTTCCATCCAATTGTATATTGACGTAGGCTGGGACCGCACACCCGGGTCGCTAACGAAACGATCAGCAAGTCGATGTTCGCCGGCAGCCTTGAGCGTTAAATACCACTTTGCTTGTTCGATAGAAGTCATCTCTACATTACCAACGGTGAGAGATGCAAATCTGTAGAACCTGGACAGCTGGCTTGTGCTGTTGACATAAATTTGACGATCCATTCTTCACTGAAACCAAACCAAATGAAAAAAGAAAAAAAAGAAAGAAAAAAAAAATATGGTTAAAGCACGAAAAAATGTAGTAACTCGATTGCTATTGTGAATCAAGATTGTTTGACCACAATTCGCGAGAAAGCTGCGCAGCCGCTCTCACAGGGCGCGGTCGCGATAACACGTTGGTCGGTTCACCTTTACGTTCGTCTGGGACCATACCCATCTCAATTGGATACAAAACGCTAATTGGTCGATTTATCCGCCTTCCTGATGGAAGCTGGACACTGACAGATCGAACATGTCCGTCACGTCCTTCACGCAAACTACTTATTTTACCAAACCTCCACGACATTCGCGGAGCAATCTTGTCTTTAATGAGTACGACGGCACCAACCGATGGAGGTAGCAAACTGGCATTTCGTTGTTTATACTGTTTGGAAAATTCGCGAAGGTTCAACAAATATTGGTTTCTCCACATTTGCCAGTACTGTTGCATCACTGATTGAAGTCGCCTCCATTTTAATATCAACTGGTCAGGTCGTACTGGCGCCAACTCAAAACCATCGCTTTCCCCCAGCGATGGCAAGCGTTGAAAAGATCCTTTCCGAAGGAAATGCTCTGGGGTCAGAATCATTGGATCCACTTCTGAACCCACATAAACAAGAGGTCTGGAGTTCACAATTCCAGATATTTCATACACTACCGTTCGGAGCTCTGACGAAGACGCTAACGAATTAAACAGGCATTTTTTTAGCGAGCGTTTTATAAGACCTACTAAACGCTCGTAAAACCCGCCCATCCAGGGAGCCATTTCAACAATAAAGTCCCATTTTATCCCATGTGAACTAGCAAAGTTTTGTACTACATCACTTTCGATAGCATTTCGCCACAAATTGCTTAAAAAACGATCAGCTCGATGTAGCTGAGTAGCGTTATCCGAAACTATCAAAGAGGGTACCCCGTAAATAGACATAAATCGACGAAAACATAGTAAGAACTCTTCAGTGGAGAGATCTTCCACTACCTCCAAGTGAACCGCGCGTACAAGCATACATGTAAAAAGACAGATCCAAACCTTACGATTGCCGCCGGACACATTTCTAACGAAAAGCGGACCGAGATAATCAAGTCCCACCTTGGTAAATGGAGGCGCTTCCACGACACGTGACACCGGTAGTGGTGGCATCTCGGGAGCCTTAAACGGACCTCCTTCGACTCGCTTGCACACTTGACAAGAACGAATAACATGACGCACAGCACTGCGCCCTTGGACAACCCAAAAATTTTGACGTAGGACTGCCAGCGTCTGCGACACACCACTATGAAAAAGACTTTCATGACAGCTCACGATCACAAGCCTCGTAAAGTGTGACGATTTCGGAAGAAGCATTGGATATTTTGCGTCATAGCCTAAATTAGCATTCTGAATCCTCCCAAAACAACGCAAAATGGTGTCTGTATCCCGAAACAAATTTAGTTGTCTCGCTATTCCTTTTGGCCAAACAGCACCCTGAAACGAGACGAGTTGCGGAAAACTACGACGTTGTGCTTCCCGAACCCAAAATTTCTGGGCTTCAGCAATTTCATGAGCCTTCAAAAAGCCAACTTTTCTGTCATACTTGGAAACTCCGATATTATATATGAATCGGAATACGAAAGCTGTTGTCCGAAGTAACCGCAGCAATGAACCAAATCTCGTAACATCAATAGCGCAGGGACCACCAGAACTTGGGGCCTGATCATGGGCAATCAGAACTTCACCATTGACTTGATTCAGTTGTGTGTCGACATTTTCTGGCCAGCAATCATCTGATTGCAATAACCACATCGGCCCGTTCCACCATATGTCCGATTCCAGGAGCACGGTAGAGAGACAACCTCTCGACGGTAAATCAGCAGGGTTATCACTCGACGGCACAAAACGAAAAGACGTGTTCGCGTGCTTCCTAATTTCTTGCAAGCGATTTTCGACAAATTTAGAGGATACTTGACAACGTTTGATCCAATGAAGCGTACACTGTGAATCACTCCAAACAACTCGGTGAGACACAGTGATGTCAAGTTGCTGCTCGATAAAGGTGAGCAAGCGAAGGCCAATAACTACAGCAATTAGCTCAAGCCTTGGGATTGTTTGCGGCTGCTGCAAAGGAGCGAGTCTAGTTTTTGACGCAACTAATTTGCAGGTCACGGAACTACTTTGGTTTTGTCTCAAGTATACAACGGCGGCACACGCCCTCATAGATGCATCACAAAACACGTGAAGCTGGTTCTCCCCATCACACAAGTTCGCAATGTAACGAGGGATTTCGATTCGGCCAATAGACAAAAAACTTTCTTTGATTTTAAGCCAATCTGCGGCCAGTGTTTCGGAAACCGGCTCGTCCCAAGCAACACCTTGCTTCCATAAATCTTGTACAAAAAGCTTTCCTTGAATAGTTGTCGGAGCAAGCCATCCGAGCGGGTCAAACACTTGGGAAACAAATTTTAAGACCGTACGCTTGGTAACTACTGCTGAGCATGAAGCATCGAAGTGACAACGCAGCGTATCTCGACTAAGATTCCATAAAAGACCCAAAACCTTGGGTTCCTCCAGCAAGCCCTTGTCACTTTCCGAAAAACTATTCCGAACCACGGAACAGTTTGAATACCATTCACGCAAGTTCATGCAAGCTTGCTGAAATATTTGTTTAGCCTCTTTATAATGCCGAATTGCCATGGAAGAGTTTTGCTCACCCGTTATCACATTATCTACATAATGATTCTTCAGGATTTTTCGAGCCACATCACTACCTTGTTTTACAAGATGCTGACAAATGGTATTAGCCAAGACAAATGGGCTAGAAACGATGCCAAAAGGAACCCGGCAGAAACGATAAATAACGAGATTTTCCCCTTCCGGTGGCAATCTCACATCATGAACCCACAAAAATCGAGTGACGTCTCGATCTTTTTCTTGCAGCCCAATCTGCAAAAATGCTTTTTCAATGTCACTAACGAGACCGACACATTGCAACCGAAACCGGAGCAATAAACCACACATGTCTTCAAGAAGAACAGGACCTCGATGAAGACAATCATTCAAGCTCATTACATCCTTTTTTGACTTTGATGAAGCATCATAGACTATTCGAAGTTTCGTGGTAGCCTTCCCGGGAGTAACAACACAGTGGTGTGGCATGTAGTACACCACAGAGTTGTGAGACGGACTTGGCGCTACTTCGACAACACCCTTCTGTATCTGGTCTTGAATTGTGCTGTTGTACGCTGCAAGAATTGACGGTTGCCGCGAAATTTGACGAAGAAGAGAACGCAGTCGCCCATAAGCCACATCGAAATTATCTGGAAACTCTGGAACTAACTCTTTCCAAGGCCAACGCGATTGGTAGCGACCATCCGGCAACTGCTTTAGCGTGTCGCCGTGAAATTGTAATGCCCAATCATCACCTGATAAATTCTTGGCTGGTTCGGTGATTCCGATATCCTCCAATGACCAGAATCGTTCAACTGGAAAGGTCGCAGTTCGTGAAGACAACCCAGTATTCAATAGCATCACAGCAATAGTTTCTGGGCCAGTAAAGGTTGTTTCCACGCGGCCTGTTGCGATATAACCGAACCGCGATTCCAACAAAATAGGACCGTTTGGAAACTGTATCCGCTCAGTGCCAACAAACGTATAGTAGTTGTCAAGCCCAACCAGGACATCTACGGAAACAAATTCGGGCTGCTTCACAAGAGGTTCCGCCAGTGGAAGCGATTTAATATTCGGATATTCGTTTAAGTCAATCGGAATTTTTTGTATTGGACATGTTATAATAGGAACAACACTAGCAATTACTTGTTCCGAAGATCCATCAGCACATTTAATCGAAAGTTGGACCAATGGAAACTTGTTGGTTCGTCGTTTAGTGGACTGGAAACCAGCCACTGATGCCCAATCATGACCGATAATTCGCAACCCAAGTTCCCGTCTTTTTCCTTCAGTGATGAATGTCCGCGAACTTGCAGTATCAAAAAGAAGTCTACCCGTTACGCATGTCGACGTACCTGACCGCGACAAAGAAGTCAGCGCAGTTTGCAAAATTGTTTGAAACCTATTGGTCGTCGAAGATTTATCAACAGACCTTTTCAGATCCGTACTGACAGATAGCGTAGTATCAGATGCTTTAGGTGTATCGCCATTAGCCGTCGCCTGGTATTTAGAATAGCATAGGCTACGGTGATGGCCTTGTTTGCGACAATGTACACAAGGTACCCTACGCTTACACTCCTTCGCAACATGACCTCCACCCAAACAGACAAAGCAACGATTTTGTATTTGAGCACGACGCGAACCAACATCTGTGAACTTGCTACACTGATCAGAATAATGATCAGACGCACAAAATGCACATTTAATATCACGAGAAGAAGAGTTCGAAACCAGCGCAGCGGCAGTTGATGGGTTCTTTTTAAACGCATGTTTTGACTTGTACCTGGCAGCGGGTGCTTTCGCACCAATTTGATTGGAACGTGATTCGTCGGATTTATCATTATCCTGCTCCCCGAAAACACGCTGACTCAAATCGCGAGCGCGAATTTCATCCTTTAACCATTCGCGCAAATTGGATAATGTCCACGATTTCGACCCATTGCGCCTATGTAACTCAATCTTCACAAATTTAGGCAATTTGGATAACATTATTGGGGTAAATACCTGCCCAAACATATCCTCTGTTAACCCCAACGCAACTAAACTTCGGATATGGCGTTCACAGGCATCTGCGACTGATTGCAACTGCGTGATGTCATGCGTTGCTTTTGGTAACGCGAGCATTGTTTCAAAGTGCCCGAATATCGCGGTTTGCTTATCGCCAAACCGCTCTTTTAAGGTTTCAACAACGGATTCATAATTTGCTGCGGTCAAGCGATAACCTTCGATAGCACTCAGGGCTTCCCCAGTAAGTAACCCTTTCAAATAATTAAACTTATCAATGGGAGACAGTGAGTTGTTTAAATGTATGGAACTTTCGAAACTGTCCCAAAAAGACTGAAATTCCAAGTGATCGCCCGAAAATGACGAAATCTCCAATTTTGGAAGGCGTAATGGCCCTGTTTTCTCACCACGCAAAGCACTAGTAGGACCAGCAGAAAGCTGAGGTCCAACTGATTGTTCACCGTCCGCAATAATAATGTTCGCTTTTGCTATTGATTCTATTAACAAATCATTGTAATCTGCCGTTGCCATTACTTCTTCATTAACTTTAACTTCGTCAGTAATTTCATCAAAAACTTTATTATTCGCAACGTCCAAATCATTTTTATATCCAGTTAACTTAAGCACAGAAACCTTCAACTGTTGAATATCAGGTTCCACAGTTCCATTCAAAATTCTACTTATCTTTTCTAACTCTCGTTTTACGCACATTCTAATACCCTGTCGACGTTGCTTTGCCGACATAGTGCACAGTTCGACAACTCAGATAAAGATTAACAACTCAGAATTGCGTCCCAAATAGGCCAAAAAGAGAAAAACAAAGACGATAACTTGACTGTTTTTTGATCAATAACCGATCAAAACTCGCAAAAGCCACAAAAATTGACCAGAAACTGATCAAATATTCACAATAAACTCACATTTACTAGGCTCGAATAGGACGAAGGACCATATTACAACAAATGCCTACAAGAACCAACGATTTAACGCTGTTTGAGTAACTCACGCGATAACAACAATGTTTTACCAAACAAACGTTAACACCAAAACCCCACGAAAATCGATGTCATAACATATAACCAAAAAAAACCCCTTTAAAAGTCAGTGCTTGTCCATATATATATATTTGCTTTATGCAAATTCATCATAGCTACAGCCTTCAACATATGTTTGCCTCAATAGTCAGTACATCTAGATCCTTTTCTAGACAGGGGATGTATCCGATGCCGTGTTTGATTGCGTTGGAGTACAGGATGAACGGCTTGGACTGATATTGATATCCCGATATACTGGAAGCGTTGTGATCTTGCTCTTTAGGGTATCGAATTCCTGTTGGGTATCGTCCGTCCACAATTCACACCTGGACTTCACGTCATGATATTGGCAAGTACCGATGAACGAACAAGACAAAGAAAAGATAGCTTTTGAGACGGACTGTTCGAGTTCAACGTCATGCCGTTTGGACTGACGAATGCTCCTGCAACATTTCAAGTGATGCAGGTGATTAAGCGGGCGTCTTGATGGAATCTTGCCTATGCTACTTCGATGACATCATATTTTCGACGTCATAGTGGGACCACCTGTACGACATCAGTCAAATACTACAGCGTATCCGCGAAGCGAACCTCAAAGCAAAAGGGTCAAAGTGCGAATTTCTAAAAGAAGAACTCCCGATTCTGGGATACATCGTGTTAAACAAAGAAATTTCAACGGATCCTGGAAAGATCCGATCAAGAAGATACAGAACTTCTCGAAACCGAAGAGGGTAAAACAACTCAGGAGCTTCCTCGGGTTAAAAGGATACTACAGACAATTCGTACCCGACTATGGAACAATAGCAGCGCCGCTATATGACATCACCAACAAACAATCAAGAATGTGAAGTTTAGTGTGAATTGTGGACGGACGATACCCAACAGGAATTCGATACCCTAAAGAGCAAGATCACAACGCTTCCAGTATTGGGATATCCAGATCCGTACAAGCCGTTCATCCTGTACTCCAACGCAATCAAACACGGCATCGGATACATCCTATGTCAAGAGGACGTAGCAGGGAACGGACATGTGATCACTATGGCACCAATCAATAAGTATCGTGATGAAGAAACCCGCTACTCGATCACGGAACCAGAAATTTTATTTCATAATTTTAGGATTTTAGAATTTTAAACACCTAGGGAGACATATAATAAGACACTTAGCGAAAAATTACGAAAAATTGGGATTTTAGCCCCGGGAAACCCTTGGTAGCTTACTAAACCACGACCCCTGACAGACCCGCAACAGCTACATTATTAATAGTAAAAATATTTTACTAATTTCCACTAGCTATGTCTGCACAACAGATAATGCTGCAACTGCGAACTGCAACTTCGATTTGTAATGTTGCTCGAAAATGTCTCACTATTTTCAGCCTAGTAACACGTTCAGAATTGATTGGCTGCATTATAAAGTCTTCAGGTTAAGACCTGTGTCAACGTTAGGAAACGAACATTATAACATTACAAAAAAGAACAGCTTAGAGCTGGGGGTTCTGGGGCGGCAGCCCTCACTTAGGCCTAGGCTTAGCACATGGCTCATATAGGGACCTTAGTATAGGCTAAGACTAAGGCTTAGTCTTAGAATATCGTGAACACCATGGCTTGCATTATACTTCGGCCCCTAAAGTTGACATGGGCCCAAGATATTATCTTTAACGGTCGCATGGTCACAATATTTAAAGTTGGATTGCCGTTGTATCTTTAAGGATTGAAAAATATTACACATCGTCAGAAGCGTGGACACAGCGCGGCCGCCCCAGTATGATATCGATGCTTTTCCACCAGTTTATAGCTCAAACAAATTTTTTAACATAACATCGCGAGATTATTATGTTGAGTTAACCCCACAATGATTTGGTGCCGCCAGATGGAAGTCAATCATAGGAATCCTCGCCCTCGTGAATTTCTAAAAAATTAGAATAGGATTTAATTAAAAGCTTTTTACCTTGCGAATATTAAAAAAATCGCTATAATTTTCAGTATTACTTGCTCTTGCTCTTTTGAGTGATAATGTCGCAGTCGTTAAAAGGTAGGTTCAATATTTCAGCGAAACTGCCGCGATTAGCAGGTGTTTCAGTCTCTACTTGCCCTGGGACGGAAGTCCAGAAATAAGACATTTTGAATTAATTTTTCAACCTATATTCTTTTAAGCACAACTTTTTTCTTCTGCTCCGAGGAAAGCTCTACAACAACGAAATCACCACTTTCTATTTCCTCTGCGTGAAATGTAAGAGACATAGATGTACTTTGCTGCTTTTATGTTTCTTAAAATGTTCTGTTGCCTTATTCCAGTTATTGACTCTCGTTTCAGTGAATGCAGCTTCTGCGCCATCTGACTCGTGGACTGCGCAGAGCCGACAATCAGAATGCTGCATCAGCTGTAGGGCTATATTCCAACCAAAAGAATCGCCGGTACCAATCCGTGACGAATTTACTCGGTTGACGAGCTGCACTGTTGGTTTTCTATAGCACTATGAATGAATGATATGCTCCATCGTAGGAGGATACTTCTTTGGGGTCGTGAGTTGGATCTCGGAGTGGGCCTTTCGAAACAAAGGCAACAGTAGGTAGAAGGCCTGGTTATGCTTCGCTAGCGACGGATGTTGCTTCGGTGGTGACTAAAGCACTGGTGGTTGGCTCTTCACTTCCGGCGTCCAGCAAAGCGGATTTTGGTTGTGAGCATGAAATGCCAGAACGCCTTGTCAAGAATCGATCCATTACTAGTACAGGCTGAGCAGTGCGAATAAATAGTCAGCAATAGTGTTTTAATTTTTATGCACGTGATAATAGGGTTAGTTATAATCTCGATTGCGAGTAAAATGTCAACTATTAAAAACTTATTCTCCCTTTAGATTTATTCCCCTATATCGGGCGCTGACTTGTTTTATTTTTAGTAATTTCACTTTATTACTAAACAACTGGCTGACATTGTAGATGGTATACAATCGTAGTATATTTGTGTTTCGTATTATAAACTTATTATTGATTTTATTCTAGCAATGTTAAGATATGTTCTTGAATCCCTAAATTTTTCGAAACTAGTTTGACATTTCTCTAAGCTACCTTAAAATTTCTGAATTTCTCAACTTAAAAAAATAAATTTTCTCAAATCTCTTTGTAGGTTAGGGTTGATGAAGTCCAAATGTTATGCGGTTTTATTTCTCTGTTATTATTTCCGACACCTCATTGTTAATTTTAAACGTGCGACACCTCGACTGAAAGCAATCGTATGATATTTTAGCGCCAAATGCAATTGCGCGATCGCTTAAATACCGTAAATTTCGCAATCTTGGAAATATCGCCCGAAATCTAATTTTAGATCAATTTTGCGATTATTTTGAATTTGTGCTGAATTCTCAGAATCCAAAGCCATAAATAAATGCACTCTTAATCTCAACTTCACACTCAAACTCACATGACTATGCAAAACCCCCAAGCACAGTCACCTGTAAATACGAAAATAAATGAAAAATCACAGCATATTGTAAAATTAATTTTAAATAAAACAAAAAAGTCACAGCGCTATTAATCCCGTTACCTTATTTTGAAATTTAATCAAAAATTATAATTTTTACATTACCAAGCGCCCTGTAAAACTTTTTTACAAACGTAAATCACACACGCAAACCACATGCAAAACATACAATACAAATTTTGCACTATACTTTGATCCAGCGGTTACATATTACACTACACAAAAACAGATTTCTATGTATAGACATGCACAAAACCAGATATATATTTTGGTTGCTACAGAATCCGAAATATTGTAGTTCAATTAAAGGTCACAAAAACTATGAACTAAGCTATTTAGGAAATTTAGCCAAGGTAAGCCCCAGAACAAGAAAAAGAAACCAAAAAATGATAAAAACAGCATACGTTTAGTATGAAGATCTAACGCGCAACAAAATGTGTAAGAGTGCAGCGCTCTTACCGGTCGACTGCCGAAGTTGTTAACTCAAAACAACATAAAATATTTTAAATTTCTCGATTCGCTTTACAATTTTCTATTAAACACTACATAATCAAACCTGTTAATTATAGTACATTTCGTCTTCGCAAATTCTGGATATTTCGGTTAAGTTTCTACTCAAAATTCTTAATTTTGGTTAGATTTTGAATCTACCAACTTTTTGAGTGATTTTCAAGCTAGTTTCTACGGATCTATTAAATATTAAGCTTCACACCTTGCGTATTATATAGATGTGATTAAAGGCAGCGCTAGACTGATGAGTTAGTAATCAGAGTTGAATTGCAACGATTTTAAAGTGTTTTATTTTAATTTCAATTACTTTTCATATATCACTACTTTATATGAAAGTCGTATGCTTTTTCTTTGTAAACCTGATAATATTTCGGTTTGAATTTGAGAACTGTTTCTTTGCTAATTGTTTATAAGCTAGGGAGGACCTGAGTATTTTGTTCCTTATATTTATGCGTTAGCAAACGTCAGCAAACTCCTATATATGTTTTTGATTCAATTCAGAGCCATTGGGTTTGAAAACTATATTACAGATCATAGCGATATACCTTCAATATCTCTTTATGTAGTTACATAATTCCAAATTTAATTTTCTATGCTTTTCCACTTCAAATTCTTCTTTAAATTCTGTAATTTAATCCGAAATATTCTCAATTCCTCGATAAAATTTGAGATGGCCCTTGCTATAAATTATCTATTCCTTTATAAAATAGCCTTGGTCGCTTTCCAACTGAAGGCCGCATCTGGCTGCACGCGTTAGCGTTTTAGGGACCAACGTTCCAACATCTGGTTGGTGTCTGTTGTAGTAAATAAGTGGATCAAATAATGTTGCAGTTCGCGGCGGCTTTGACATAGATACGGCTCAAAATATGGCTGATGTCCTTTCTGCTGGATCGCTGTGTATAGCCGCCTCTGTTCATACAGGAAATCGTCTGGCCTAACGTTTAGGTGTCATATCCTTTAAATTACCTATCTATAACCTTTAAATTACCCACCTACCTACCTACCTATTCTATTTTTCTAGTTTGACAGTAATCTCATTCTTTAAATTTTTATATTAAGTTTGCATCTCAAAGCAGGTATTTATTCTGCTTTTCTATTGTCGACAGTATATTTCATTGTAATATACTCCTTTCGTTGTATGACGTATCAAAACGGTATCAAAATTTCACTGCATTATGTATTATATTGTATTAGCAAGGAATTAATTTCCTATTACACTGTCGAATTTTCGTTTTAATTTAAGTATAATGTATTACGCAAATATACGGGGATTAGTTCGCCGTGTGACGAATTTAATCAACTATAACTTTTATTGAATGTGAATTTCGTTTTCATTTGTTGCCCAATTCAAATAAAATCAAAACACACAGATTCTACATCCAACAAACACACGGTTATATATTACGGCAGCTGTATTGATTATGTGCAACTGTGAGTGGGCTCTCGATGCGGTTTTGCTTATTCTACTTTTCCTATATATTAAGGACTAGGAAGCATGCGCTCCTACCTGCACATATTTTCATATCTATGTAATTAATTTTGTTCGCATTGTTAAATATCATAATTAAATTTGTTAGTCCTGTGCTATTTTAATTTTTGTCACTAACTTTATTAGACTTTAGTCTTTATCTCGAAAAGTATTAGTAGCCGAAAAATGAATTTTTCGCTATTCGCCATAACTTTTTACGGGCATTAATTTACAGGTCGAATGGTATACTTTTTCTGGCACGGCAGTTTGGTTATACAGTTCAAGTTGTATTATATTTTATGTAGCTATGTTATTTGCATATTATCGACCAAATTTTGCCGTTTATTATCTTTTATATTTATTTTATTTTATTTTGTCTTAATAAAAATATTTTATTAATCCGCTATGTTGATTGATTATGACAGTATGCAAATTTTGTGACTATTTCCTCCTGTATGGAGCTTGGAGTTTATTTCATTTTTAGGTAGTTTGAGAAGTAGCAGGAAGCATTACAGGTCAGCGTGTTTTGTTTGTTTCTGATTGTTTACGCTTGCACTAGGGACAATATGGAATGTTTTGTTGATGAACATGGTTTTGCGTGGTGTCAAAATTGTTGTTTAAAGTTTCCAGGCAATTATTCGATAGCTTTTTCGATATATTTTATAACTGTATCTTTTTGAATTTTAGCTCTCAGCTGCAATCTTTCGAGAACAGTAAATTCGGTTTAAACTTGTTAAATTGCTGCAGAAATCGAATGACTAATAAAGGTTGTTTTACGTATTCGCGAGATGTTTTATGGGCTGCTGCTCTTGACGAATGTCCGTCACTCAATCCAAGAGGTACAATGAATGAGGATGTAACAGAAATATTTGAGCTAATGCACAGGTCATTTGAACTTTTGCAATTAAATTGTAAATACAAATGCGACAACTGCCCGGAAAACTACTATATATCATTTAGTCCGATATTTAATACAGCTAGCGTTTTTGAAAAAAAACCCAAAATTTCCAAGATTGCGTTATGTCCATATTGGCCGATACTTGTCGAAGGTGTAAGACGTGTTGCGGTTCTCTTCTATATTGTTCATGTAACTATCCGGCGGCTACAATCATTCAGCTATGCTTTCGGTTTCCTCGTGACCACGCGATAGATAGGTATATTTTGGATGCACAGTACTGTTTAAGTGGTATAGTATTTGCTTCGGAACAGCATTCTATACCGGCAGTGGTAAAAAGAAATAACGTATTTATATTGGATGACATGTAAAGCAGGGTTGAAGTTTTGTCAATAAAATCAGATGACGCAGTGTCTCGATCATCGCAGATATACATAGCTGTGTATACTAAAATTGCAATGTCCACAAAAGTTAGGCATAATTCTGGTCTCTTACGTCGGGTACACTGTACTGAAATGGTTGATAAATTTAACTCTATAACAAAAAGAGTTTCTGCTAATATGTCTGAGGATCAAAGTAGTGATGGTAGCGATGAAGTCACAGCTGATTTTAGCTGATTTAGAAACGTCAAAACTGTAAAGTGATTCGTTTATGACGTAAATATTTATATGAAATTTGTTCATAGCTAGTACAGATAGACGTCATTATCCAACACCTGTCGTAGACATCGTTACTTTTATAATACTGAGAAACTAAAATTAGTTATTACAATTCTACCGATATAGTGTCTACTGTTTGACAGTAACTCACTTTTATAACCCACTGCCATTAATTGCGATTTCTATGATGTGCAGTACATGCGCACATCTTAATGAGATTCTTGAATGACTGTTTCAGTTTACACGACAACGCAGAAAATGTTCAAAGGAGAAAAGTTTATATCTTCGAACAACTCTACGTTTGTGTTCGAAACGAAATGTCCGGATATTAGCTACATAAGTAAAACATCTGCTACAAAGTCACGAAATCGGATATAAATGTTTAGAAGGATTTAATGGTTGACGGAGTTAACTGATTTAATAGATGTTAGCGTCATGTAGATGTGATCGTTTCCAGCCAAGTTTATTTAAAAAATAAAGCTTTTTCCCAGTAATAATATTGATTTACAAAGATTTGTATTATTTCAGATTTAGGATTCTCAAAACCATGATCCATTGCTATTTATCTAATTACTAAAAGCTGCTTCTGTTTCGCTTCAAACGTTCCAGTCAGTGTCCAGAATGCATAAAGTACATGTCTGCTAAATAACTGGCGGAAAATCACGGAAAAAGGCTTGTGAAACACAAAACTAATATACATTGTAATCGGTGGGTTCGGACAAAAGGGTTGAAGACAATAATGCGGTGTGATTTACGTCTAACTGAACTTGGTACAACTTCAGCTAATCGTTCATTAAGCGGTGTATACGTGGGTTTGTTTGTTTATATTAAAAATTAAAATTGGGAAACATTACTAGGAATATATCGTATTCATTTCAAAACAAATAGCAAATCTGCGTGAATTTATGCAAATGTAAAAAGGAATTTAAATTTTCCTTTCCTGGCTAACACCCACCTTGTTTTAATTGGCACTTGTTCGCTTAGTTTTTGTATTTGTCAAAATTTGAAAGGCCTTTCTAGTACTTCACTTTCCCATTACTGAAGTTTTCAAATCTAATATCTCTTACCCTGTAAAGATGAGTTAGTTATGTATTCAAGCCCAAACTGAACTTGTGCCAGTGCCTTGTTTTATAGAATTTTCCTTTTAATTAGCCACATACAGTTGTTTTTTGATGCGATTGTGAACACATTTAACTTTGAAAATATAAATTTGATTTCCCGTCTTCTAACGCAAGAAAATCTTCACATATCAAATATTATTATTACTACGCATTAGCAACAATAGTTAAATGTCGCTGGAACTAACAGTTCAATTGTTATTTTGCAGCTTTCGAGGAAGTTTGCCGATCCATTTTCGGTATATCTGGCGCCGATCAAATACAAGACATAGGCATGTCCGATATTGTCAGAGCTGCAATGGAGAAAAGTTTACAATGCGTATAGATCGTGCTAAAAATATTTTCATATGCAAAAGAGATTACGGAAGACGAAGGCTTATAAAAAATTGCTTGACAAATAAATAAATAACAATATCTAGCGGAAATTCGTATGAGGTATAATATAAGTTTGTAACATGGAACAAATAGGATAGGTCACAGGTACCTGTATGTTTGTTAAATGCAGTCCTCATTGTCATAACGACTAGCTACATTTTCTACTTAACAAAAAGTGGTGGTGTACTACTAGGACTATGCTAGTGCTGAGGAATTAATTGTTAAGACATTTTGATCATTAATTAAATTTTTAATGTTATTATTCTTCGAAAATAATTTACGATTCGGTCCCAAAAAATTTAAAGTGCAGAATATTATCTAAGTCTATATCCATACAATCGATATTAGATCACAAATATATTAAACCGGTTGTTTATGAATTGGTATGAGGTATAATATAAGTTTGCAACATGGAGCAAATAGGATAGGTCACAGGTACCTGTATGTTTGTTAAATACAGTCCTCAATGTCATAACGACTAGCTACATTTTCCACTTAACAAAAAGTGGTGGTATACTACTAGGACTACTATCCTAGTGCTGAGGAATTAATTGTTAAGATATTTTGATCATTAATTAAATTTTTACTGTTATTATTCTTCGAGAATATTTACGATTCGGTCCCAAAAATTTAAAGTGCAGAATATTATCTAATCTATATCCATACAATCGATATCAGATCATAAATATATTAAACCGGTTGTTTATGAAACATTTTTTCCGTCATGAAATTTCTATCTAATTTCGCAGCTCCAGACTAGCTCTAAACATTCGGTTATGGACATTTAAGTGATTTCGGTAATCGTTTTATACCAGAAATCGTCTAAACCGGAGGAATCCGATAAATGCTCAATATCATGGCCAGTAATCCATAAATTTATTACAATCAGATTATTTTGTAACATTAAAAAGCCATAAGGTTGTGCAGTATATATCTATTTTAGTTGGCATGACTCAAATCCTCAAATCAAACAGCTTATTATAGGTTCTCCTATATAGTTATCCACTTTATCGGTAACTAAACATTCTTTGGATAAATTTCCTTTACATAAAAGATTCAATTCTCTGACGCGTCATCAGGCCCCTTTAGGGGTAGCTTGTTTGTTGTTGTTTTGTGTTAATAGCGGTATACTATGAGTTGGTTGTATTATTGATATCTAGGTGTGGATCAACAGTGTTCGCTTAATTCCCATGTTAGAATGTACTTTTTAGTTTCAAACTTATCGTTAAGGATTTACGATCATTATCGTGTAATTACTGATGCAGATTTATTGACTGAGTTATATCAGTGGAGTTAAATTTTCCTAAACTAGTCTAATTTTCTTAAAAATTTTTAGCTTTCTATAAACTACTTATAAAGTTCTTAATCGTGAAGAAATAAATAATTTCATAAAACTTTGGCCTTCTTGCGGACGGATTAAATGACTGAGCGACGGTTCGTGGAAGTTAAGGCCCGTAATTTGTTAATGGCGGGCTGACGGATTTTGCGGAGGTTAAGGGCATAAAATTTTTTGAAATCCGAAAGTTTTGTACCAAACTAAGTACCCTCAAAACCGCTATTGTCTTGTTAAAGGTATTATTTGGGTTAAATAAAGACTATGGGTTTGTTCCTTTAAGTCAGTTGACCTATAGAAATTTTGCTACAATTGGTTTCCCGCTTACCCAGGTACCGGCGACAACACCAATTTTCGAATTGAATTTGGCTTGAAAATGGTGTGCAAACAGAATATTATTTTTCAACGTTTATAATCCGTAATGAATCTAGTGATAGGAAACTTATGGAAATTCTTATACGTTCCCGAGGTGTTGCAATAAAATTGCTATAATTCTACTTATTGTGGTGTTCAAATCTCAATATCCGAACCATTTTGGCCTGGTGATTATGCAACTACTTGTTATGACTTTATATCATTAGAAAATTGAACGGCCTAGAGCGAGTGCTTTTGGTACTGTAGCCCCCGACTTAGACTTAAACTTAGCATAGGACTCATAGGGACTTTGGTTTAGAAGGCTTAGGCTTATTATATTGAAAACGGAATACCATGAGTTTCAATTCCGACCGTAAAAGTTACATTGGCTAAAATTATCGTGAAGCTTTCAACGTTTAATGCAAGTTTGGTAACAGCAAAGTTACTCATGACCATTTAATATCTTTAGCGGTTTCATTTATCGCATGTATAATAACGTAGGTAAATAACAATTTTGTTCACAAATCACACAGACGGACTGCACGAGTAAACTCAACGGTCACACCGTAGCAAATCGTTCAGAAATCGCGCAGACTGCAATGTTATACTGCATTCATTTGAAGTCTTAGCGTCTTAAAATATGCTAGGTACTGTAGCAAGATCATTAAGATCTGCTCGAAGCAAAGCTGCTTTCGTCCATCTTCGTACTAAAATCTTTGTCGAAATTGCGGTCGTCCATAGGAGATGGCAGCAGGCAATCTCGCTCTGCCGCACTAGTGCTACGTAATGCGGACTGTTTTGAAGAATCATTTACAGCAGAAATTCTAATCGATCGTGACGTTCTATCCGGACAGTAATGTTTCTGTCTCATTTGTATATGACTTGACGGAGTAACACTTTGCGGATAGGTGGTAACGTCGGTATGTTCATGAGGTTTAATTTGCCTGTTTAAACCACAACAACCGCAGCACCATCTGAATGCGTCACTAAACTCTTTGCGAAACTTTTCTGAAACAAGTTCAAACCTACACTATATATAGGTAGCACTTTAAACGACGTTGTCATCGAGGTAATTTTACCGATAAATATATATATTTTAAACATCCAAAAACCAAACTGTTTTGCCAGTTATAATATAGATGGTATTATGTTATGAGCCGCCTTGAATTCCACTGGAATCTCAAACAGTAAATTATTTGCGACTGTGGCTCAAGTTACAAGGAAAACACTGGCTGAGGTCTTTTAATATTATCAACGTTTTTACTTGATGCAAGCGGACTGCAGCACCTGAGAAACGGGAGTCGCTACATATATTTGTGTTATGTAATCCTCTGCAACTAAATGCGTTTTAAATGTATATACACATTATTTCGATTGCTTCTCAGGTTTTTAATTTAAACAATGTTGAAATAGTATTATAGCCGTTGTAAAAACGGGCAGCGAATTTTTTAATCCCGCCGTATATTTTATATTATCCCACGGTGTGATAGATTTTTGGCCAAAACGTGCACCCCTTTGACAAAATTGCACAAGACGTTCCCAAGATTCTCATGGGTATTTGCTACCCTCTTTATGGGGCATCGACTACTGTTAGGTTTTAGGGGATATTGGCTAGCCTCGCTAGGTTCACTGGGGAATTGGCGCTATCAAGGCTTTATGGGGGACGGTATCGTCTACCAGTCAAGGTTTCTTGAGACGGGGTAGTCAAACCTTCCATGAGTATCTAGGAATAGTCAAAACAACTAAGTTCCCTGGATTAGAGTAGCCGACACGTGTTAGGAGCGCAAATACACTTCAGCAAATCTTGGCCCGTTCCAATGTGGGGGGAGGGCTAGGCTAAAAACGACCACATCATCGGATAAAAGAAATTACATGAGTATGATTCAGTGTTATACTCTTCTACAAATTTTTCATAGTGCACTCTAGATAGCGACAATGTCGTCATCGCATGAGGTGATATAAAGAACATAACTAGCAAACTATTTTGGGTCCAAATATACGCCGAAATAGTTTCAGGTCATGATGCTAATGACTTATAACCTTTCAAAAGTTATTTTATACTTGATTTTTAGCACTGGTGTAAAGGTAATACTGCAGCAAGTACATAATGATAACCTCAAACAAAATAGAGCAGAACATGTGAAAATTACACAAACGTGTTATGATACTCCATTTTCATGGGTAAAATAAACTTGACATTTTGCATGCCAGGAGTGAGCTTTTTACGTATTTTGTTCAACATGACCCCTCAGCTGGTCTGGATTGAATTAACGACAATTTCCGCACCTTAGACTACCATTCCCAATGCTATCTTTAAAATATACTCATTTGGTTGCAACTAAATAATGCTTTAAGACAAGGCGTCACCGACGTGGCAGTTCACCACCAGATATATATTTCTTGTTGGGGGTAGCAGATACAACACGGGCTATCACAATTTTGGAATTTGAAACTGAACCAACACCACTGAGTTATACCTGAACCATTTTCATGAGCCACATATATTTGATATATCGTCAGGCCAATGCCAGATCCCGAAATGCTATTTTAGTAAGATTAGACAGAAATAAGATAATTGAATTATGACTGGTATTTTCGGTGGATATAGCTATTCACCTGAAAGCTATTCAGCTAAGGTAATCATTGCAAGTGCAATGTTCAAAAACATGCGCGAGCGCTATTGGCACTTCTGAAAACTTTATTTTGAATAACTTGTAACGTTGGATATTATATATAAACTATTATAACAGTAGAAGTAAGGCCAAGATTGCAATGTATCTGGTTATTAAACCTGCCAAAACTTTCGACATCTCATTCACTTTTCCCAAATTTGTAGTTTAATGGTTGAGTTAAATATCGCTCAAATTACAAAAAATTCTTTTAGTATAACATTTTTGCTGTTTTTGTGCGAAAATTCAGCCTTTTGGGTCTTTTAGATTAGCCCCACCAGGTCGAAATTGGTCAGTTTTGAAAATACAGCGATAGTTTTAGTACCATTCGACTCTTCTTCGAGTCAGAAAATAACCATTTTCGCCATTTTTATGACAAATTTTTTTGATTTTTTTGTATTCCCGATGGTTTGTTCCCCTTGATACCCAAAATTTTCGAAATAAAATGTTCACGATAGCCGTATAATTTTATACCATTAGATCTTCATTGAATTTGGTGCACTGAAATACTACAATGGTTGTTAATTACTGTCACTATAGTCATTATACATTTAGGTATAGAATGTCGCACAAAGGTATAATTTTAGGTTTTTATTATGAAGCTAACATGTAATAAAATTACGTAGTTATATTAACTTTCCACATACCGCTCATAAGATTATAAACTATTGGATTGACAATACTGTTGAAATAACAAAGTACACGCGAGAGCGATACGACCACGGCGCTCGTAACATCATTCCAGTGTGTTGTCCAACCAAACAGCCTAAATATGCTAAAAGCGAAACTGCATATTTGTAATTTTGCTGTTATATTCTATAATCAACTTGCTGTGTGTAGTGTATGAAATATTTATAAAATGCTTTAAACTATTTAATTGACGATGCTGTTGAAATACCAAAGTACACGGTAGAGTTATACGACCACGGCACTGATAACATCATTCCAGTGTGTTGTCCAACTAAACAGTCTAAATATGCGAAAATGCATATTTGTAATTGTGCCGTTATATTCTATAGTATACTTGCTGTGTGTAGTGTGTGAAATATTTATAAAAAGCTCTAAACTATTTAATTGACGATACTGTTGAAATAACAAAGTACACGCGAGAGCGATACGACCACGACGCTCGTAAAATCATTCCAGTGTGTTGTCCAACCAAACAGCCTAAATATGCTAAAAGCGAAACTGCATATTTGTAATTTTGCTAGTGTATCTCTATAAGAATGAATTCATAGGTGTCAAAGGTCGTTCGGCTTAAAGGGAGAGTAGACGGTCGGCGGTGAAGAGGGGGGCCCTCAGGGCTAGACCTCACCCGGAGGATGTCCTTCATTTTTGCCAATTTTACACCATTTTTTGCTAATATTTGCTAAAATTGTCCACGGGCACGCGGCGACGGTATAGATGGGAGTCCGACCCTTAGAGGCGTAACTCCCTACCGCCCCCCATTTGACACCTATTGTACAAAGCAGTATCATTATTACCTGAAAATGTTGAGCAAATGTGTTGGGAGGAAGCAAATTCCAAACAGCGTCACCACCATAATAAGCATCTTCGCCACTTTGCGGCGGGATTGAATTTCGCGTATAACGCTATTAGCGTGAGCTTGCTTACCCTGCGAAATACGGCACCGCGTAGCTAAAATAGTACAAGTTTACCACTAACTGGGTAAATTTTGTTATTTCTCGCTACATTGAAATCCCATAGTCAAAAGCTGCTATAAATGTAAATTACATTTTCAGAAACATGAAAACTTAAAATATCCTAAGTAATGATGTTAAATTATCCTTTGAAATTTCAAGAAAATATTTACGGATTAAAAGACGCCAAGTTCAAATCATTTTACTAAACGCAAAATTCGGCAAATACAAGAATTATGTTTAAATCATCACGCAATATTTTGTGTAAGTTTGGAATAGATAAAACATTGTAAAGAAATTCAATTCGTAGCTAACCAGAAACAGTCATCACAAAATATCGTGTGAAATTCGGCCTCACTTAAAATTATATCAACTAGGTTTCGTGCATCGGTTCAATTGTATCACCCCGGGCAACAACATCTAGTAGCAGGGAAGTGTTCAATGGTATGTTGTTCAAGTGACGAGATACGGCACTAGAGAACCAGGAATTCAGAATACATTAAAACACCTTGTCACCTTGGTATTTGCTTCAAATTTACAAACAACTGTTTCTTCAATTTTAAATTGATTTGGAAATATTTCAGAATTCTTGTAACATTGTCTTATTAATTACGCAGAGTTGAAATTAGAGGTGAGAAGTAAAGCCCGAAGCTCGGCCTGCCCCGGCCGGCAACGTTTAGGCCCGTTTTGCCATTGCGACAAATAGCTATTTTTATCGTTTATTAGTACTTGTACTGCACAGTTTCAAAAAGATAAGTTGCTAACGTTTGATAAGTTGCTGATCTAGTAACGAAGCGGGCTGGGCCGAGCCGGGCCTGGCGTAGTAATTTTACCAAGCCCCCGGGCCCTGCCGGGCCAATCCCCTTCATCAAACGAGTTTATCCGCCTTGGAAAACTAGCCGAGCCGGGCTTTGAAATTCAGGCCCGTTCTCAACTCTAGTTGAAATTGAATTTTGAAATTTGTTCATACTTTGTTCCCGATTAATATGATGAATCGAGATGGTGTATAAGTTTGCACTACATCCACGGTCCAAATTACCCATGTAAAGCGAGTCTGAGCATCCAATAAATGCTACAGAGCTAACTATCGGTTTCTAACCTGTCATTGCCATATGTGTGCATCCTGCTGTTGTTTCAGTCGGAACCGCCTTCATCCAAAGATGATAAGCAATCTTCCCGTACATTCCAGTCATTGCGGATAACGGTATGATATATAACACCAGTGTTTGAGCCATCTGGTAAATCATTTTTCCACGTTCGTTGAGCTTAGTATCTTGGCAATTGGTTATATACTGAAATAAAAAATTAAACATTTCCAATATTGATAATAATTAGTAATTAAAAAATTGATAATGCAAAAAAAACTACGCAACTAAAACAATCCGGTTACGTTATATATAGACTGTGGTATCTACGTAAAGTGGAACCATGGAATCGCACATTTATTTTTTGTTTGAAAAACAATGCTATCTGCAAACCAAAGTTAGCATGGCAAAACGCCAAATAGCATATCGTTAAAGTTCTAAAAGCCAAACCTCATAAAAGAATTTTATTTTTATTTTGCTTGGCTGAAACATTTCTTTAGCCTTTAGATTTTGCTTGCTCATGCAACATACATTGAGAACTAATAAAATCTGTTTGTATATATGTTTGTACGACGCGTTCTTCATTTATTAGTTTTTTACAATACCGATTTACAATAAAAGAGGTGTTGAACTATAGGTCCTCAAAAATGTTGCAACTTTTTCAAATTCAGCGCAATCATAAGCAATATGAAAAAGATTGTGCAGTATGAACGCAGAATAACAGTGTCGGTGCTGCTTATTTTGAAGTGTTTGGCGGGCTTGTGATAGAACCGCATTCGATCCCACTTTCGTTCGTATATTGACACATTTATCGTGCCGTACAATGCGTGGCGATTTTATTGCCGAGTTTGTCGGTCGTCGTGCGTTTGTACGTGTGTTGTTGTTCGTTCGCGTTGTGCGGCTCCTTAAAGAACCGAGCAACAGCTCCTAAACAGCGTAGTGGCTAGCATACAAGACTTGCACCCGAGCGATCTAGGTTCATTCCGCGGTCAGAGCAAGTTTGTTCAGGATTGCAGAAACTACGCTTCGATATAAGAAGGAAAGAGTTAGGCGAAATTTAGAGTACTGTTCGATTAAGTTGTACGTATAAGTGGTGCACCAGATGATAAGTTCACGTTACAAATTTACTATTATCAACAGCTATTGGATTGCGCAAATATACTATATATAGTCAAAAATTACACAGACATAAGTTTGGCAGACAGGGTAAGTGCCATAAAATAATAGCTGCCAATCAGTATAATGTGCATTTCTGTGTCGCTGTTCAAGGCCATGGGATTTGTTGCTACAATAAACTGCAATTTACAGCATAAGAGTCCCTGGGTTTCACATGTGTGGTATATCAGCACGGACAATTTGAATTTAAAATTTTCGCTACTCAAGCCGGAAGCAATGAAGACTAGGGCGTCCCCGACTAAAAACTCCAGTCGGACGGGTATGCTTTCTCGTATTTTTAGCATGATAAAAATACAATTTTTACGGGCCTAAAATTAATAAAATCTGTGAACCAGAACTGGAGTCGATATAATTTTTTCCTTATTACATTGTTTACACCCAAAGATATACTAGCTATGTTTCAAGCTGTTAATCACACAACCTTAAGGAATTTCAAAGCTAGGATCCTCATACGAAATACCCAATCACCAGGGAGTTGTTGACCGACAAATTTAAAATGAAACCATTGTTACGGTTTATATAGTGCGTACGTGAATACAAGGGTACTACATCTTGTCAAATGTGGTGCCAGGCAGGATAGAAGCTTCAAGCTGTATTCGGGTTCTCACAAATGAACAAAGGACAAAACTACAGCTATTTCCTAAAGGGTGGAGCTAATATGTCTCTACTGTAGCTAGTGAATTGAAAATAATTTAAAACGGTTGTGTCTTAATATGTTTTATATGAATTGGATTAGTTCGGCAGCCGTCAAATCAACGGCCATAACATAAGCATTACATATATATGTTTTTGAAAGTATATTTAATATCGACTGCTTAAGGTGATTCAATATCTGAAATTCTTCTAAAACGAACTGGATCATTTCATTTGCGATCGGAACTTAAGTGTACACAAATGTTAATAACGCTACTTCAGCATTTACTGTTGTTTTACCAAAGGAGGGATACTAGGAAAGGAAGGAAATGCATAACGTCTAGCTGCGCCGTGTGTCAATTCTATACTGTGAGAAATACTTCGTATATGCATAACACACATTAATCCACATCTTCGGAAGATTGCAAAATGCAAAGATTTGAAATGATTTAAATTTCATACGTAAAAGAATTACACCTAAAACGAAAATTTATTCGAAAATCAACTCACTATACTCGTAAAGTTATCTTTGGCAAAACCCGAAAACGGAACTGCTTCAAGCAGAATAAGCTCTGGTGTAGCTATAAGCATCGCAAGCAGCCAAATTAAAATAATAATTGAAACCGTTCGTTTAAGTGTTGTCTTGAACGCCAACGGTTTACAGATAGCATGGTAACGCTCCATCGAAATCGCTGTTAAGCTGAGCACTGACACAGAAACTGATAAATTCTGAAAAATTTTGTATAACATAAAAACCTACTTTTTTATTGACCTGACATGGAAAATTTAGTGGTTGTTAGTTTGTTATATTATTCATGCGCTAAAAGGCATCTTTTCTAAGTAGAAATGTTGCTTCGCTCTGTACAGGTGGCAATTATAGGCAATAGAAGCTGGCTATTAATAACGTCTGGCCTGCTGATTAATGACGGTACAACTGTACGATTCAGCAAAAGTAGGTTCCACTAATATGTCTGTCAAGGAATTCAAAAATAAGACATATTAACAAGCTGCACGTAGGTGCCATGTCCATTTGAGTTCTATCGTCTACTGTTTCTTGGGTCAATTTCAACTCTTAACAGTTGCGGAAAAGTTCCATTTGCGCATATACTTGATTTGCTATACCACAACAACAACTTTTGCGAAGATTCTGGATTAAACTACGGCAAAGCTCCTAAATTTATGCCACTTTGTAAGCTCCAGAAGAAAGGAAACTTCGTTCTAACTGCCTCTCTAACAATTAGTAATATATTAGGTAGGCATGATTTTGTGTAGCAGTACGCATTGGAAACTTACAAACTTGAGCTTTCCGCTGTGCCAGATTTAATAAGAACTGACTGAGAAAATGACAGCACTCTATTGTGTTAACGGACTGAGCCAACAGTTTAAATTGATTTTGAACACAGCTTTAAAATTTTAAATACTGGATGGTCCAGTATTTAAGACGGTATGAAATTTCCAGCCAGGTACTAGTAAATATAGGCTCAGATGCTTGATGCACATAACATACAGCTATAATACATCTTATATCATCAATAATCTTATATTTTTAACGGATATTAAAATTCAATAAAAGAGGTCTAGAAAGTAGCATTAGAGTTTTATGTTCTTTGATTGCGTTTCTAAAACGCTGCAGTTTACTATTGGCATCTTATATATACAATGCAATACATAATAATATTACTAAGGCATTTCACTTATTCAATTTTATTACGATTGATTAATGTTTCCAACCAAAAATCAACCATTGCACTAAGTAAACGGACCAAAGCCTATAATTGAATGCAACTAGTTGCCACTCTAAAAGGTTAACGTTGAGCTTAAAATGTTCGACATTGAAAGTTTTTTAGTCAGGCATGGAAATAACTTAAGCAGTTGAATTTTTAGATTAGCTTACTTGAAAATATAAAATAATCTTGCAAAGCGCTGTGCCAAGGAACCATGTATCGGTAACGTCCCACAACACGGTGAACGGTAGCACAATGGTTAGGACCTAGAATATGACAAACATAAATAATATGTCCAAAGCTAGACTGTCAATAGTTCATAACCAAGTTTCATGCGATAAAGATTGTACTCCATTTAATGTGCAGTTTAGTCGTGTTGTCGCAATGTCGTTTTTGGCTCGGACAAAAGAGTGGAGAAGGAGAAGAGACTGGGTATCGACCTGAAGATCTATCGGTTATATCACAAAGGTCACACTATTCAACTAGTAGTAATACGGTTTGCCTACGTTCTAATTTTTTTGTTTTTATATATTTAAAATTAGTGGCTTCACATCTATGAGAATTAATTTCTAAAAAATTTCACGCGTGGGATGGTATAGTGGAATTTACTTATAGTTTCGCATTATAGGCCGGTCATCCTTTTAGGAGAGTGATACCAGGGCATCTCAAATTAAAAAATGTAGTCTAATGGTTATATAGCTATTGTTAAGCTCAATTAATTTGGAATATCGAGCAATACGTTTAGTAGTACTCGCCCGAAATCGAACCCATATCCCATGATTTCAAAGTACACACGCAAAGCGGTGAGCTGTTTTGAAGCTGCCGGTCCGTTTAATAAGGAACATTACAAAGTGCGAGAATCACAATGCCAGTTTAGTCATGCATTACACCACAAAATCAGGCAACATAGTACTTTGCAATGTGCGTTGTGCTGGTGCCAATTGCGCCGCTACGGGGTCGCAAGCGGGTAAACTTTATCAATCTTTGTACATTGGTTCTTTTCTCAAACTCGTATAATATACGCCTTCCACGAATTTCGAATTTTGTCGTGGGTTTATACAAGTTGAAGTTGGCGTAAGACAGTATAAATTTGGTATAAAAAATGACTATTGATCTATGTATGCTCTTATCAGGTGACCAGTCAGACTAATCAGTTGGCGAGGCACGTATTATATGCCTGGTTTTTATGAACATCTTTTTAACGTTTTCTGATATGAAAAGTAAATGCTTTATATACTCATATACCTCATATATTTGTACAATCTAGAAAATATATTTGTTGTCGCGATAGCTGCTGAATAAATTAGGCAGCGCGTCAATTTGGCATGTATTCTATACCGAAGTCTAACTGTAAAGCGAATGTCTATTTTAATGAAGAACTCCAAAAGCTTTTGTTCCCAGCAAAGCGTACTGTAATTGCCATCGTACTAGGATTGTTTTATTTCCCAATCTTATGTTAGACGTTATTTTTAAGCCTAAAATGGGTGTGTCTCTTCTCTTCCATTGAAATTCTGACCAAAATTTAGATTAGATACTCTGTAATTAATACAGTCAGACGCAGCAACGTCTTTTATGGTTTTGGTACTGTGTATAACTAGTTTTCTGCTTTTTTACAAATATATTGGCGCTATATCACTAACAGTGGCAAATCATAAGGTACGTGGAACTATAATTTTGACGAACATAATTGCGAAGATAGCGACCGTATACAATGTAGAACATGCTCTGAAGCGTTATCACAAAGGATGAGTGACAGGAACTCACTAATATGAAGGCACCATGCTGACGCAGGGTCAGGTAAATATATGATAAGCCATATGTCAGGTGCACAATTTTTCTTCGTAATCTTTTCAATTTTTTTAATTATTTCCAATTATTGTCAATTTCCACCGGTTTTAGCCAAAACTTTTTTCATAATTTTTGCCAATTTCTGACCAATTTTATCCAATTATGGTCAAGTTTTCACAGCTTTTACTAAATTTTTTCCGAATTTTTACAAATTTGTAGCATTTTCTTGATTTTTTGTCAATTTTTTCAATTCTACAGGCGCCTTCGGCGCGCGCGGTAGGGTGGGGATGTGAAGTGTGAAAAAGTGTAAATATGGCTTGAGATATCCAACCACAGGGTAACGTTCCACTGGGAAGTTAAGGGGTTAACAATAAGGGCAGGATTCTTTTTGCCATCGTTATCTCCTTCCTTTTGTCACCGCGTCTGCATGCCTTCATTTCTGTGGACGCTGAAGGCGCACGAAAAATTTTGGCCATGCTGACAAAAATTAAAAAATTATGACACAAATCGTCGAAAATTTAGAAAAAATTTCAGCAAGAACTTAGGAAAATTAGTAAAAATCGGGGAAAATTGGAAAACTGAGGAACTGAATTTTAAAGCCGGGGAATATCTATGGTTGGTGAACTTATAATATACAACCTAAATATTATAAATCTTTGGAGCGGTCTATAAAACATCATTGAGAAAAAGTCGATGTGTGGTCAGTAAGCGTTCGATATACCTAAAGCATTCATTGTCATTAAAGTCTTAGATTCAGGGGTCGGGGCCTTCGGCTTCAGCAGGTCGGTGGGGCAGGAGGATTACACCTTCAGTGCCACGGCTTCATTGGGAGGGAGAAATCGGAGCTCCTGTCGAGCAAGGAGGGCGATTGACGCTTCACGCCGATAGTATCCTACGCCTCGCGGGTAAAATCTCACTATCACCTATGAGCATGTATATGCATAGTTGCACAACAAACTATTGCTTGGCACCGCGCGCTTAACAAATATCGGATAATTGTGATGCAACGAATGCAAACGCACTCCCCACGACAAACTAGATTAGTGCAATTAGTGCATCACGCTGTCATGTACGATGTTATAAATATTTCACTCTATGCGGGTAAGAGTTAAAGCAAAACTAATTTTACTGTTTTATTCGCTTAATGGTTTGTGATAGGCTCATGTATTAAGCGCTAGAGTATCGGGTATACATGAAAATTTAGTTGTTGCTCAAGGGTCATAGCATTTGTAATTTGCAAATTAATAATAAATTGCACTCAATAATTAATGATTGTAATTACCCACAGGATAAACTCTGCGTGTGTTATTTAATCTCTCTTTTCGTTCGCAAAGGTATCACAGAGTGCTCATAACTTGATACTGTCAAGGGCAAGTTGCTACGCAGCAACAATATACACGCTTAGTATTTCGAGACATTTTAATGTTTGACTACCACTCCTCAGGATGGTGATGTATAAGATATTTATTCAAGCTTTTATGTTGTAAAAAACGACAGTGATATTTTCATCTTGTACACTTTTTCGCAACGTTAAAGAGTAAAATACCTGGAAGTCGGATACAGCAAGATTGACTAGAAACATATTCGTAACGGTTCTCATGTTTGATTTGGACGCGACAACATATATAACCATTCCGTTTCCAACAATACCAACAATAAATAAACTGCCAAGAACCGCGATAAATATCCATTCCAATGGAGTCGGAGCAATATAATCAGCGAGCCAGTCTTCGTAGTCGTCGTCAGAAATACATGATGGATTGAAATCGACTGCTGCTGGGTTCGTAGCTGTTGGGCTGTTGCACTCAACCAACAAATCAGCACTGTTGTAATTGGACTGTAGTTGTGGAATATTTGTCGAAATATCATCAGGTTCGGGCATTTTAGAACACAATGTAGAACTAATAGACGTAGGCAATTAGTTTCAAAACATATATCTAAATTTTTATGCATCAAATGAATATGACAATAATTTATAAATTAGATGTAATATCTAATTTTATTAGTGTATGTCTTGCGCAAATTATATGTTTATATATTGGTCATATAAAAAGCTATAACGAAACCTTGAGGTTGACAAATCGGCTATCGTGTCGTGTTTGCCTATTTTGTCTTTTTCCTTAACTCTCAAACGTGTAGTTATCGTGATTTTATAATCGTCACGAGATCTCTAGACTAGTAGCTGCGGCGACAGTTTAGTATGATATTATTATATTGCTTCTGCTGACTACTATTGTGCGTTAGAATGAACAAAATGAGGGATGGAACATAAACCTTATGGTTTCAAACATGATATTTGGTAGCTTTGCCAGCCCTATATTAACTGGAACTAGCGTATTATTTTTTACATGACACATTTATACATAGAACTGTTAAGCACCAAGCTATTGTAGTCTATTTGGGTACATGAGAGAGGGGTGTTTATCGCTGTAATAACATAAAACATGCAAAAACATTGGGTATGTATATACAATAAATATTATGTCTCATTATAAAATTATATTTGAGTTCAGATTAGCGAAAATTGATTCTGGTTCATTGTGTGATCACGTAACTTAACAGCCCGCTACAGCGGTACTCTGAAATTCCGAAAAATAAAACTTAACTAAAATATGTAACTATATACTAATTTCAAATATGAATTTTTAAAAACATATATATTATAAATATAAGACCTGCGCACAATGTGTGAAACCATCCCACTTTGTCTATTTTAAATTTTATAAAGTTTAGCTGACTTCAATTGAACAAAATATATACAACCCACTTTGTCTATTTTAAATTTTATAAAGTTTAGCTGACTTCAATTGAACAAAATATATACAACCCACTTTGTCTATTTTAAATTTTATAAAGTTTAGCTGACTTCAATTGAACAAAATATATACAACCCACTTTGTCTATTTTAAATTTTATAAAGTTTAGCTGACTTCAATTGAACAAAATATATACAACCCACTTTGTCTATTTTAAATTTTATAAAGTTTAGCTGACTTCAATTGAACAAAATATATACAACCCACTTTGTCTATTTTAAATTTTATAAAGTTTAGCTGACTTCAATTGAACAAAATATATACAACCCACTTTGTCTATTTTAAATTTTATAAAGTTTAGCTGACTTCAATTGAACAAAATATATACAACCCACTTTGTCTATTTTAAATTTTATAAAGTTTAGCTGACTTCAATTGAACAAAATATATACAACCCACTTTGTCTATTTTAAATTTTATAAAGTTTAGCTGTACTTCAATTGAACAAAATATATACAACCCACTTTGTCTATTTTAAATTTTATAAAGTTTAGCTGACTTCAATTGAACAAAATATATACAACCCACTTTGTCTATTTTAAATTTTATAAAGTTTAGCTGACTTCAATTGAACAAAATATATACAACCCACTTTGTCTATTT